>JABSTQ010009327.1:0-225249 GCA_013358835.2 Ixodes persulcatus | reverse complement strand
TCACATAGAACCTTCTAGCATTGCAGTTGATCACGTCAATTCACTGACTCTGCTTCTTCTACCTTTACAGTAACATTAAAGGGGCCCTGCAATCATATTTAAGCGTCTACCTTTTTTGCGGTTTCCACGTCTCTTGGGGTTCGGGCAAGCCAGCGGGCACGGAGAGAGTAACTAAATATCAGTGCGTCATATTTTAACCGGATGACGCGGAAACCTCCTCTACCGACGAGGGCGACCCGCGGTACCGAAAGCGCGCGATATGTGACGTCTTTGGTCCTGGGCTTACTACTGGTCAGAGCCGCTAAAAGCTTCTTTTTAGTCGAAATACAAAATATAAGTGGCGCGAACCGATTCAATTATTTATAAAAGTAGTTTTGTTAAGTATTTTAGATCAGAAAAGAAACAAATGCAGTTTATAAAGTACGAAAACAAGAAATGACCCGTCGACATACCCGCCACCAAGCGGTGAAAAAGGCGGCGCATACTAGAAAGGAATAGTGGGATTAGGCGCCGACACGGGAAGGTCCCGGATGTACGCGGCGGCGCTACGGTCGTAAGGACTGGAGGATCCGACCGGCTCCGAGCGTTCCGAAGGCCTTCGGCGAGAAGCTTTGTCTTGCGGTTTAGCCGTTTCGCGGTATGGCAGCGCGAAGTGGCTCCCATTTTGAACTGATCTTTACCCCGTGTTTGCTGTCGTTTGTGGACAATGAAGTGTCATGCCGAATTAGTGTTTAATCGCGCAGCAAATGCAATGAGAGCCGCTCTGGCTGCCCGCTGCATACAGCCTATCGAGGACATGCTTTAGTGGCGCCCTCTCGCGCCGTCGACACGGAGTGCGGCGGCCGTGAGCGGTCGCTGAGCTCACTACCCCTCCTCTAGTTCACGGCCACTCAAGCAACCAAGGACGTCATGAGGGAGGTTATTTTTTGCTTGTTTTTGTAATCTTAATTTGCCTATAACTTTTAAAATAAAGCGAATTTCGAGAAAAGAAAAGTTTCACTGAATTGCTACATTCAGTGCGCTCAGGTTCGGTGCAAAATAAAAACCAGTAAAAAAGTCCTTGCAGGGCCCCTTTAAGCGATGAAAAACAAATAAAAGAAACCTTGTCTGCTTGGATCGCTCGTGGAGGTGCGGAGAATAACAAAAATATTTTAAAAAATATTACCCTGATTGCCATTTTAACGCCTAGCATGAAAAAACATTTTTTTTTTTTTTGGCGTGTCAGAGGCCCTTTAAGAACAGATAAACATAGCATCCCACACTCAACTGCAGGATATACCCTTAAAGGGACACTGACAGGGTATTTATGCTCGCCGAGGTTTTTAGCTGTACGTGACATATGAGAGCACAACGACCCAGAACAGAATTTGCGGCTCGAAATTCGGTTTCTTTCCGCCCTAAAACCGCCGATCGAGAACTGGCCGGGTTGAGTCGCGCTCACTCTCTTTTCCGTGGTCACGGGCCGGTTTTCTAAGGTTTCGAAGCGACCACCAAATTTAATCAAAGTCGTGGGTCATTGAAGGCACACAGTCAGAATTAAAAATATAAAAAAAATATGAAACCCATTTTTTGTGGCTTCCAAAAAGCTGCAAATACGTTGATTGAAAAAAAAAAGGTAGCACAGACAACCGGAAGCCTTCTGTGCGTTCACTAAAAGTTCTCAACATGGCGTCGTTTCGCGTATCGTGGGACTAGCGGATGGCAGCGGACGACGGGCGTTGGACCTCCACTTCAGAACTGCCATTCACGGTACCGGCGAATTCTATCTTCCTTCGAAAGAGAAATTTTGAACCGATCAAGAGAACTGATATTCATCCCGTACGACACGCCCGACCAGCAAGCCGATTGCACGAAGACGCCGCCGAGCCGTCGTCCCTTCTCGTTGCTGAACTGAAGACATCGCTCACTCAAACGTCAAGCACGAAGTGCGTACTTCGAGTTGAATACGAACGCGTACGGTTTCTTTACGAGGTGCAAATTTGGCCTCTGCGTGGTGCTGCCCGACTTCAAGCCGGGAGTGAATGTAATGAAGGGAAATCGGCAGCAAACTACCGACATCCATTAGTACGCACGGCACAGTTCCTTCGGTAGCTGGAGAAAGAAGAAGACGCCGTTCGAAACGGTCGCTTTTCGATGCTCTCCAGTGAAAATACACCGGCCACAGGCCGGGGAACTGATCAGGCTTCGGCCAGTATCACTGAAATGACGACTGAAGAGTACCGGACCGTCCTACCCCGTCTACCTACAGGTAATTTTAGCCTAAATTCGGTATTTCTGCACGGAGATCTGGCAGCGAGGCCATATAGAGCACCGGACTTCCGAGACGCCTTACGAGACGTGGTCGATAGCCAGGAAATCATCGGGATAGGCCAATTCCAGATGAGTCACGTATGAATGGTGACTTGCGCAAGTGCACACGCGAAGGCCAAACTCGTCAACAAAGCTGAACTACGCGTAAAGGGACGCAGGTGCCTGATTATCGACCCGGACACCAGAGACGTAAAACTGAAACTATTATGGCTTCCCGTCCACATGGAAAGTCAACGTATCGAGGAAGCGCTGGCACCATTCGGTACAGTTCGTTCCATCGTAAAGGAAAAGTGGAGGTGCGCCGGAATGGAACAGATGGAGACGCTCAACAAAGAAGTGACCTTGACGCTTCGGGAAGGGATGAACGCAAGCCAACTTCCACACCAGCTCACAGTCTTCGGCTGCCGAAGCTTGGTGCTCGTGCCGGGCCGTCCCCCACTATGCCTTCGATGTAATCGCATAGGTCACATCCGTCGTGAGTGTAGAACCCCACGATGCGGGGAGTGCCGCCGTTATGGCCATGCTACGAGTGAGTGTGTGATGACCTACGCAGACAAGCTTAGCCAATCAAGAAGCCCGGCTGACGACATTGTCCAGGAACACCTCATGGACATCAGCGAGGTTGTCGACGCAACAGGAGAGGTGAACGCTCCCACTTCCTCGACAGCGAAAACTGAGCTGGAAATTTCGACACAGCAGTCACAGTCCGTCAGCCCTGAGAAGAAGACACCTAACGCAGAGCCAGGTCCGGTAACGCAAGGAAACACAATCAAGGCAACAAAGGAAGATTGGCCAAATAGCGAATTTCCTCCCTTAAACACGACTCCGGAGCTTTCTCTCCAACAGCTGCTACCTCGACGAGAACGTCCCACCCCGTACAGCGGAGCACCCGTCAAGCGACCCGCTCCTTCAACAACGACTACGTCCCAGTCATCTATAGCAGGTGACTCAGAAGACAAGAACGACGAAAGAGGTGACGTGAAGCGTAAGCCGACCACGGTGCGGGAACACCCACACAGCAAGACCCCACAGCCTGACCACGTGGTGAAAGACGGCGATGCACTGCCCCCCTAACTAACATCCCTCTGGCATTTCCTCCCCTCAGCTTCGCTACCATGAACGTCAGAGGACTGTGTTCACGTGCACGACAATCGCAATTGTATAGGCTCTTCTCCAAAGAACAGATCGATTTTGTTGCCGTCCAGGAGACAAAAATATCGTCTGATGAGGACACGGCTCGTGCACTGGACCCTTTCCTTCCAAATCTCAAATTATGAGGTATGTGTTAGTCATGCTGATGGGTTGTCGGGAGGGTGCCTTTTGTTTTTAAGGAAGAGGCTAGGATATACGTCACTCTCACACGCCGTCGATGATGACGGAAGGTTGATATGTTGCGATTTCTCGTTACATGGCACATACTGGCGATTAATTTGTATTTATGCTCATAACGACGTTCGACAGCGATGCTTTTTCTTCGAAAACCTTGCCCCATACTTAGATACCGACAAACAAATTATATTGTTCGGCGACTTTAATTGTGTGTGTAATATAAACGATAGATCAACACCCCCTTCTCGACCTGACAGAAGTGCTGACACTCTCAACACTCTCACATATGAATATCAACTATTTGATGTTGGAGCTTCTCAAAATACTACTTACCGATACACCCACCTCCAAGCTTCATGTAATGCCAGGCTTGACCGTATTTACGTTTCAAGTTCACTTTTTTCACATGTGACTGCATATGACGTGAAACCAGTTTCGTTTTCAGATCATTGCCTTGTAAGCGTCCGTATCGGAACAGACGCGCAACGTAAGGCAAAACCAAAATGGGCTTTGTGGAAATTTAACACGAGACTTTTAGAGAACACAGATTTCGAAGAGCGTGTGCGCGAATGTTTCAACAAAGCAACAACAAATCATAAATTTGGAATTTTTGCTCAATGGGACTCTTTCAAGCAGGAGGTTAAAAACGAAGCAATTGAATGCGCGTGCATTGCATCGTTTCATGCAAAGAATGAAGAATCTACCCTTTTGAAAAATTTACACATTCTTCATGAGCTGGAGTGTGAAACACCCGGCTTGTTTCAAGAAGAAATTACACGCGTTAAATGCCAGATACAGCGTTACGAACAAACCCGTTACCATGGTGCACTAGTACGGTCTAGGTGCAAACGATTTCTATCCTCTGAGACACCTTCGCGTCGCGCAATCGACGACGAGATGCGAAATGGACTTTCAAAGAAAATTAAACTTTTAAATTGTAATGGGACGCTCTCAACAGACGAAGACGACATTATGAAAACGTTTGAGTATCATTACCAAAACCTCTTTGGGCACAAACGATCCGTAGACAATCAATTAGCAAAGCCCTTGGTTTCTTTGATGCCCCAGGTTGACCGGCTTCAACGCGACCTGCTTAGCGGACCAATAACGCTAGAAGAGGTCCGTTGGGCGGTAGATCATCTACCAAACTCGAAAACACCAGGACCTGATGGACTCCCATCCGAATTTTATAAGAAGTACAAAGAACAGCTGTGCCCTTTTCTACTCGAGGTCTTCTTGGAGGCTTATGAAGTGGGAGCCTTGCCGCCTACATTTTATAACAGCCACACGGTCTTGATTCCAAAAAGTAAAGATCCAGATAAACTCATTCACGCTGAAAGCTACCGGCCTATTACTTTATGAAATGTTGACTATAAGATTTTCGCTAAAATTCTGACAAAAAGACTTCAGTTTGTTACGTCCAGTTTTGTTGGTGAGGCGATGCATACAAACCAACATCCACGTGGCACGCGCAGTAATAGAAACCTGCGTTCTGCATGCTGGACAAGTTGCCATGGTGCAAGTAGACTTGGCGAAAGCATTTGACCGGGTGTCCCACGCTTTCCTCTTCGATATTCTTCGTCACATAAACCCAGGATCCACAATCTTGAAGGGTATTGAGATGTGCTACCGCAACTGTGCCACGAGGCTTATAATCAATGGTTCGCTTTCAAGTTCAATTCGACTAGAATCATCGGTCAAACAAGGATGCCCCTTATCCCCTCTTTTATTTTCTCTATATCTGGAACCCTTGTGGCTCAGAAACCCCACCGTGGAAGGTTATCACTTCTACTCCACAGAGGTTAAGGTGTTAGCATACGCCGATGATATTGCCTTTTTTTGTGCTGATAAGCGAAGCATAGACAATGTCTTCACTTTAACTCAAAACTTCTGTGATGCTACCGGTGCTCTTATTAATAAGACGAAATGCGTTGGCTTTTGGTGCGGGCAATGGGCCACAACACCCTCAGATTATGCTGGCATATCGTGGACTTGCGTCGCTCCCCAGTACTTAGGAGTGCCCCTCAATTGTATTCGGAACAATGGCCACTACTGGACAGAACGAGTGGCAAAAATCAAAAGTCAAGCTAACATTATGAAAACAAATCAATGGTCCGTTTTTGGGCGAGCAAAAGCGTGTAATATTTTTCTTGCAGCGAAACTTTGGTATATCCTTCAGGTTATTTGCTGTGCCAGAACCCACATTCAAAAGTTTCACAGGGTTTTTGCTACTTTCGTGTGGAACTCCACCTGGGAACCTATGCGACGAGACAATCTTTTTCGCCCTGTTGATGTCGGTGGTCTCGGACTATTACATATCTTTTTAAAACGAATAATAACTCGTTTTCTATTCTTCAGAACAACATCACATCATTTCCTTCGCACTTACCTACAGGCAGAACTCACAGACGCTTTACCTTATTTGGTGGTTTCATCGGTCTCGGCGGGTACATCACGTCCCTTGGGATTTCTCAGAGAAGTAGTAAGCTCAATAGAGTTTCTAAGAACCCGTTTTTCTTTGGAATATTTATTTACAATTTCACGCAAAGCATTATACGCCGATCTTCTTGACACAACTTTTCCTGTACCTTTGTATCGAAGTATATTCAACCATGTACCAGGACAAGATGTTCTTACACGTGTCCGAAAATTGCGTGTCTCACCTAACGCAAAGTCATTTTTTCTCACACTTCAACGTTGCCTGTGAAACCCTGGCTTCGCGAACGAGGAAATTTTGTACCATGGTCAGTGAATTGCCGTCTTTGTAACCAACCAGAAACTATAATAGAACATTGTTTTATTTTCTGCACTGACGCCTACCTCTTCTGGGACGTCTTACAGAGAACACTGAAAAGGATTTGGACGTCAACGCCTACACAATCCCTTTTTTACCTTTAAAACCCAACGATAGTTTCCCTTATGATTTGTTCACGCTGATGGGTTTGCACAGTCTCTGGAAGACGAGAATGATGGACAGAAATGCCGATCCACCCCGGACTACAAAATCAAATTTTATAGAAACTGTATCTCACTGCTCTCATTGATCCATGTCTCCATCTTCCTGAGTTTTAGCTATGTCATTTATTTTGAATCCTTTCCTCGTTTCCCGAGCGTAAACCGATAACAATACTTTGATGTGATCAAGAACCGTTTAATTGATTGTATTGTTATTCTTGTAAGTGATACCATTGTCGAACTGCATGCTTGCCGTTTTGCCCTGTCACCCTTCCATGCAATAAATACAAAAAAAAAAAAATTCCTTCGGTAGCTCAGTGGAAAGACATCCGATTTACACGCAGCGAGCACGGGTTCGATCCCTGCTGTGGGTGTACCATTTTTTTTTTTTTTTTGTCAAGCGATTTGCGATGTTTGCAGTTCTTTTTTTTAACAATTATCACTAAAAATAAAAATCAATTGTTGTGGACGATACGTCGCTGAACTAAATGGTATGGGATTTCATTTTTGATACCTGCGAACTCAATGTAGTCACTTTCCACAAAATGCAAGGAGCATATGAATCGGGTAGCGTCCGCTTTCCGAGCTTCGCGTAACTGTTCTACAGGAATTGCAGCCAGCCATTGACCCCGACCCGTTGATCTTTCGGAAACTTGTGCACTCTGCCGCACAATGCCACTTTCAGATGCAGGACATGTGAGGCAACTCTTCACGCAACATCTTGGGAGTATTCTTTTCGGAGCCGATCACGGGAATTCACCACACTACGGCACTCGGGCACTCACTACTAATTGCCAACACTTAAATGTACAAAACAACTCATCTTGAAGTACAGAACAGCGAGCGGGACAAACATAACTGCAAAGGAATCGCACGGCGAGCGAACGCATTTCGTCTGCTACACGCGGAGAAAAAAAAAAAAAAAAAAAAAAACCGCACGGTCGGGAGTAGCCACGTGACTTCGCCAGTCTTACTATCCTCTCCACTTTCCCGTGTGGTGCGGGAGTTTCGGTTTCGCTTTCGAGCAGTTGCGTTTTTTTGGCTTTATTTTAAAAAGTACGTGACTCTGTAGCAAAATATTAATTGACCCCGTAAGCGATGACGTCACAACAAGGCGTCTGGGTCCAAACAAACCGTTGCTAGGGACGTTGCTATGGGCTAATGCATGGAGACTCCACATGAGGCTAGATTTTTGCTTACAAGTAAGTAAATAATTTTTTGTAAGCAACCTAACTTCTTGATATCGAATTATGAAGATGTTCTTGTCGTCTCAGTGTCATATTGCAACGATGAAAGCCATTTCTGAAGTATTACACTCCGCTTTGCTTTGGTAGCAGACGACACGATAGATTCGCTGGCCTCTGTTGCAGCGGGCGTCTTCATTGAATTGCGTCGGTAAACGATCGAGCGACTAAAACAAGTGCATCGCCATGGCCGCAGGGGCCTCCGCAGTGTGCGTGTTTTTTTGTAAAAAACCCAGCTTAGTTCAGAGGGGTGAAAATGCCGTAAAATCAAACCACGTCATGCAGATCAGTTACGACGACGACCTGAAGTGCATTAACCGGCGTAGTGCAGGCCAGCATGAGAAACAAATCGTACGCCGTCGAGATAAGTTGTTTGTTATTATTATTGTGGTTGTCAGGTTAGTAAAGAATTGCATGTCTATCGCAATTTCGCAGTATTTTGCTTTTTTTTTCCCCTTGGTATACATCAAATTCCGTGGATGTGCTCTTTTGGTGAAGATCTCCATCGAACCCGCGATGCGAGTACAAGCTGTAATGAACTCACCTTATGTTTTTTATCCAGTTCTTTCGCGCTTTGGGGTCTTGCGGAAATCTGAAGAAACTGCAAGGGTCTTTCACCGCGCGATGGTTACAACCAGGTATACGAAGCACCCTCGCATAGCGCGAGTCCGCAAACAAAATTTGGGATCTCTACCGATCGCCTGAAGTGCTTTTCTCACGGGTGCAATGCGATCTTTTAGCAGACGATCGACGTCCGGACTTTCGATAAACCATATTTTGCATCGCACCCCACTATGAATTTTTATAAGTGTCTGAAACTCATTATATTTCAAACAAACGCGATGTAAGAATATCGTCTTATTCACACTATTCAAACCACGGCCCCGGTTTGGCCGGTCGGCGTGCGGCAGACGGCGTACTTCTTGCATTCGTCGTCTACTGCCGGCATCTTGAGGACCGGAAGTTGCAGTCGTAAATATTTCAGAAACGAGCGATTACCGGCACACTTCTGTCGAAACATATATGACATTCAAGCTTTCTACATCTGTGATTTTTAGAAGTTTAAATCCTACTCCTGATTTTTGAACGGTCGGGTTTTCGTAGCGAAACCGAGCCACATGTATTCGTCCATAACAACGACCCTAGCAACGGTTTGTCTGGACCCATGACGTCACACTTAGGGAGTCAATTGGGTAGTATTCCGACACCATAATGAATCGCATGACAAAAAAGGAAAAAAAAAAATTTGGGGGTGTCAGTAGAGAGTTTTAGTAGATCGTTTCTCACTCCGATAACGATACCCGATACTGCGCCGGAGCCATTGCGCATGCGCTAGAGTATCGGGTGTATCGGGCGCAGGTATCGGGAATATCGGGAAATATCGCGCGCACTCCCGTGCTACCCACGAGCCACCGGGGGGGACTAGATTGGCTTGTCTCTACTTGGCTAGATGTAGCTTGCTGCTGCATTTCTGTAATTTCTGCAACTTATAAAACTTAATTGATGTTTTTTTTTAATTGTATTAAATGTAAGAACTGTTATTTTTCCTTCAGTGAAACATCTTTCTTTTTATTCGTTATTTTTCATTTTGGAAAGTGCAAATCGTTTCCACTAGGGAGCGCCCCAGCGCCTCAAACGACCGTATCGGATGTATCGTCTTCAAAATGGTCTACTAAATGCGCATTCCTGTTCTGCGTATCGGTATCGTATGGTTATCGTATCGTTATAGGGTATCGTTATAGGAACGATCTACTAAAACTCTCTAGTGTCCCTTTAAGAAGCATCGGGTCTACTCAAAACTGCACCTCTACATACCCAGTGAGTGGAAAGTTCATTATCAAGTTTTGAAAACTATTGCTTTTCTCCTAGACCTTATATCACAATCCTCGGTAGACTCGTATAAGATAAAACTAATCCCTTATGCTAAGTTTCCAGAAACTCCACTTAATTTGCATATTTTTGGCACAAAGTGACATATAGTGGATGGTGTTTCGAACCGAAGGTTCCGTGAGAGCTCCGTTAAGTTGGCTTCTCCTGCGAAAATTCTGGGAATATTCGCAGGCGAACGTTGACCGAATGTTGCGCATATGAATGTTCGAAGGCGAATGTTCCGAAAACATTGTGCATAGGAATGTTCGCCAACGAACGTTCCTAGAATGTTGAGAAGCTTACCTTGTAGAGAATGTTCGCATACGAACGTTCCTAGAACATTCCGAACGGTGTTTTAACGTTCCTTCAACATTCAGAACACCCAGGGAATGTTCGCACGACATTGGGTGCTACGTGGGATGTTTGCAAGGTGGGAGTTGTGTACACGATTCCACTGACGTGTGAAAAAGCCTACGTCGGTCAGACGGCGGGAGCATGACTTGTCGTTGCGATCGGTGGTGGGAGCTGTAGGGGGGCATCTGCCATTGCATTGTCATGGATCTGGGTGCAAACCTATCTTCAGTAAGACTGGTATCATTAGCAATGGAAGGGACAGAGTGAACAGAGAAATTTTAGAGGCGCATGCAATTATCAAAGCAGGCGCCAACTGCGTAGGCCAAACGTCACTGGGCTTAAAGGACACATGCAAAGAAAAAAACATTTTTTTTTAAACAGCTTAGATGGATAAAGGATATTATAAAACGATTTTACAACGAAGAAAAAAAATTTTTAGAGCTATATTTACGGCGCTATACGAATTTGTAGTTGGCGCCCGCTGGAGCCGCCGCTGGTCACGTGGTAGGCCCGCGCGCCGCCGCCCTGCGTCGCCGGAGCCGTAAAGCGACGCCGCCGCCGCACGCTGAGCGTTGTGCGAACGCCGCTTCAACGCGTTTCTCCACGCCACCGTCGCCGCCGCCGCAGACGTTCGTCTGGTTCGGGGCGCCGCCGCCGTCATCTGACCGGCGCACAGGTCGATCACGTCTGCTTGCGCTTTTTCAGGAGTTTCCTTTGGGCTCTAAAAGTTACTTATTCATCTTAGTTTTTTGTTATACTTCAAACAAAGATGAATAAGTTACTTTTAGAGGCCATAGGAAGCTTCCGAAAGAGCGCGAGCACCACGTGACAAATATGGGCCCGTCACGTGATAAATAAGGGCCACTTTTCCGCGGCGCCCGCGGGCGCCAACTACAAATTCGTATAGCGCCTTAAATATAGCTCTAAAAATTTTTTTCTTCGTTGTAAAATCGTTTTATGACATCCTTTTTCCATCTAAGCTGTTTAAAAAAAAATGTTTTTTTTTCTTTGCATGTGTCCTTTAAAGGGGCCCTGCAATCATATTTAAGCGTCTACCTTTTTTGCGGTTTCCACGTCTCTTGAAGTTCGGACAAGCCAGCGGGCACGGAGAGAGGAACTAAATATCAGTGCGTCATATTTTAACCGGACGACGCGGAAACCTCCTCCACTGACGAGGGCGACCCGCGGTACCGAAAGCGCGCAAAATGTGACGTCTTTGGTCCTGGGCTTACTACTGGTCAGAGCAACTAAAAGCTTCTTTTTAATCGAAATACAAAATATAAGTGGCGCGAACCGTTTAAATTATTTATAAAAGTAGTTTTTGTTCAGTATTTTAGATCAGAAAAGAAACAAATGCAGTTTATAAAGTACGGAAACAAGAAATGAGCCGTCGACATACCCGCCACCAAGCGGTGGAAAAGGCGACGCATACTAGAAAGGAGTAGTGGGATCAGGCGCCGACACGGAAAGGTCCCGGATGTACGCGGCGGCGCTGCGGTCGTGTGGACAGGAGGATCCGACCGGCTCCGAGCGTTCCGAAGGCCTTCGGCGAGAAGCTTTGTCTTGCGGTTTAGCCGTTTCGCGGAATGGCAACGCGAAATGGCTCCCATTCTGAACTGATCTTTACCCCGTGTTTGCTGTCGTTTGTGGCCAATGAAGTGTCATGCCGAATTAGTGCTTAATCGCGCAGCAAATGCAATGAGAGCCGCTCTGGCTGACCGCTGCATACAGCCTATCCAGAACATGTTTTAGTGGCGCCCTCTCGCGCCGTCGACACGGAGTGCAGCAGCCGTGAGCGCTCGCGATGAGCCCACTACCCCTCCTCTAGTTCACGGCCACTCAAGCAACCAAGGACGTCATGAGGGAGGTTATTTTTTGCTTGTTTTTGTAATTTTAATTTGCCTATAACTTTTAAACTAAAGCGAATTTCGAGAAAAGAAAAGTTTCACTAAGTTACTACGTTCAGTGCGCTCAGGTTTGGTGCAAATTAAAAAACAGTAAAAAAGTCTTTGCAGGGCCCCTTTAAGTAGTAAAGAGATTGATTTATTGGACACGTGGTGAATGTATCATGTGACGTGGGCGGGGTTGCTGTTTTCTTTGTTTTGTTTTCATGTGATTAAAGTTCAGTTGAAAGTCAGCGCTTGTCCTGTTTGCACTTTCTTTAATCCCCGTTTTCTGTGCGCTGTTTGCCTTTTCGTCAGTATGAACCAACTAACCCACATCGCCACCCTTATTCAAAAAACAGCCTTTTCTAAAAAAAAAAAAAATTAAAGTCGTCTTTACGGCAACTTTAAAAAGATACTGCAACCAAATTGTAGAGCCTATTTTATTGTCTAAATCAGTGGTTCTCAAATGGGGGTCCGCGAAGCCCTGCATCATTGGATAAGCCCGGCAATTTTAGTTGTCTTTTTTTTTTAATTGAGAAGAAAAGTTTTAATTTTCGGGTGAGTTTTTTCTTGTGTATGTCAATTGGAGAAGTCTACTTCACATTTGCCCTTGGTTGTATCCATTTATTAAATCATTATCATAATTAACCTACTATACCTCTTCCTTCCCTTCACTACGAACGGGGTCCTCCATCAACTCCGCCGATCCACAAGGGGTCCGCGAAACATCAACGGTTGAGAACCACTGGTCTAAATGACCACCACGTTCTGGCCACACCAGACACAAATAGTTTTCCTCGAAAAAAAAGTGAAAGCCGTTTACAACTCCCTGTAACGCCGAATTGGAGCGCAGCTCTTGAGGAGGAGGAAGGAAGGGTAATCAGGGGAGCGTATACCCCTCCTCCTCCTCCTCCCCTCATTCTTCAATCTCCTCCGGGGGGGGGGGGTCACGTGACCTCGGGGGGAGAGGGGGGGGTCACGTGACCTCGGGGGGAGAGGGGCCCCTCCTCCCCCCAGGTCACGTGACCCCCTCCCCTCCTCCCCCAGGTCACGTGACCCCCCCTCCCCCACCTCCCCCGAGGTCACGTGACCCCCCCCCCTCCCCGCAGGTTATGTGACCCCCCCTCCCCCCCGAGGTCACGTGACCCCCCAGTCACGTGGGGGTCACCTTGGGGGTCACGCGACCTTGAGGTGACCTTGGGAGGGGTCACGTGACCTCGGGGGGTCACGTGACCTTGGGGGTCACGTGACCTTGGGATGACCTTGGTTACGCCGACGCCGACGCCGCTCAAGCCGGAAACGGGCGCCTAAGAGCTGCGCTCTAAAACACCGAAACATTATTTAAAAAGAATTAACCGAATGTAGATATGTCACTAACGCGTTGAGGACGCCAAGCCGCAGAGCTGCTAACCACGCCAGCCCCCAACCAGCCTTGCCCGTGCTCCAACAAGTGATGTCACTAGGTGCAGCTCCCGTGATGCATCGCGCTCTTCAATGGCTGATCTTCGAGAGCTCGCTGGAGCCGGTCCTTTGGAACAAAAAATATAGCCATCCATTCAAAATACAAGTGTGCGATTGTCATTAGTATAGTGAGTTGATCATGCCTAAATTATTCTGAACTTGTATGAGGTATATTTTAAGTTTCGATTCAGTATTCCATTATTCATGCTCGCCGAGGTTTTTACTTGTACATGACATATGAGAGCCCAACTGCGCAGCAAAGAATTTGCGGCTCGAGGTTCGGCTTCTTTCCGCCCGAAAACCGCCGATCGAGAACTGGCCGGTTTGAGTCGCGCTCACTCTCTTCTTCGTGGTCACGGGCCGTTGTCTAAGGTTTAGACACCACCACCAAATTTAATTAAAGTATCGGGTCATTAAAAGCACACACTCAATATTAAAAAAAAATGAAACCCATATTTTGTGGCTTCTAGAAAACTCCAAATACGTTGATTGAAAAAAAAAAAAAAAAAGTTGCAGAGAGAACATGGCGTCGTATCGCATATCGTAGGACTCGCGGGCTGGACGGCGGTGGGAGCGGACGACGGGCGTGGGACCTCTACTTTAGATCTGTCGTTGGTGGTACCGGCGAATCTGTCTTCCCTCGAAAGAGGAATTTTGGACCGACCAAAAGAATTGGGATTAACTCCGTACGACACGCCCGACCACCAAACCTTTTTGCACGAAGACGTCGCCGAGCCGTCGCCCCTTCTCGTGGCTGAAGACATCGCTCGCGCAAACGTCAAGCACGAAGTGCGTACTTCAATTCAAATATGCACGCGTACGATTTCTTTACTAGGTGCGAATATTGCCAATGCGTGGTGCTGCCCGACTTCGAGCCTAGGGTTGTACCTTTGTTGGAGAGGAATCGGCAGCTAACCTTTCAACCTGCAGTCGACTGGCTGCATTACTCCGAGCGAAAGAGTTCCTTCAGCAGCTCAGCGGAAAGGTGTCCGCTTCACACGCAGCGGACCCAAGTTCGATCCAAAGTGTAAGCGTACTTTCTTTTTTACAGCGGAGCTGTTAAGGGCTAGTTTCCCCAGGATCGTGTCCTCCGCAAGGAAATGTCGACACAAAACTCTGGTTGCCGCCGTCGCTCAAAGATGGCGGTAGCTGTCCAGAGTCTGTGTTTGCCGGTCGTCCGCTTGCCGCCGTCGCTCATAGATCGCGGCAACATTTCTTCGGAAGCAGAAGGGCGGGAACGGAATGAGCGGCGAAGTGCGCAACAGCGCGAATGGTTTCGTAATCGCCGCGAGGCCGCTATCGCCTAAAGTTATAGCCCCTTCCCTGGCAAATAGCGAGCGCTCGGCGCGCGCTCGCCGAGCGGATTCTTGTTTCCCTCGCGAGATGAGAGCAATCTCTCCGTGTGCCGCTTGTAGATCTGAGCCGGTGGGGCGCTCGCCGAGCGGCTCCAACCGCTCCGTGGAAAAGTGGCGGAGCGCGTCGAGCGGTCCGGAGTAGTTCTCCGCGCAGCCTTTTTCGGAGGAGTACGATCTGTAGTCGTCTCTCGCATCGTTTCAGTTTCGTTATCGACATTCCCGCGGGGGAGTGAAGGAGTTTCGCGGCTTTTTTGTTTCGATTGCTGGGTGGGCACTCTTGCTGTGCTTGCTTTCGTTCCCCTCGTCATGACCGACTCGCCCGAGCATACTGCGTTGATGACATTGTTGCAGTTAATTTCAGGAGGTCTAATAAAACGCAGTGACAGCGACGAAGATACCAGCTTAGCTCCAGCTCGAGTGACGACGAGGCAGCCGTTCTCGGCGAAGTGTTTGCCGAGTCGTTTGCCTGGCCAGCGAAGAGGCCCAAGATATCGCGGTCGAAGGCGTTGTGCGCGCCTATTCGGATGAAGAGCTACGTATGTCGTTTGTTCGTTTTGTGGTCTCTGTAATGTAATTGGAATAATTAGAAGACAACACGCCAAATACTCCGCAGATGGAAGTCGCCTTCGGACATGACGATCGCTTTACGGCATACGTGTTTGGTATTGCTTAATAGCATCCTACGGCTCGTACAAGTACTTCTAGTTGTCTTTATCGGGCTTATATAACTGTAAGGAAAAATAAATTGTGTCTTAACGTCGTGGTCACCGTTAATCAAGTAGTAAATAATCAATTTTTGTCAAAGCATAAAGTTCCGATCAGAACTTCATGCTTTCAGCAAAAGATAGCAATGGGAACCGCAACTGTTCAAAAGCGAGAGCAGACGCTCTGGAAGCGGTGGCGCTGGGAGCGTTACGCTCGTAGGGAGTCGGAAGCGTGCCACTGGGATGGATCACGTGACCGATCGTTCACGGAGGCCGACCGCTCTATGACCGCTGGACGAGCGCTAGCGCGGAGCGCTCGGCATTTGCCAGGGGAAGGGGCTATTAACACTGCGTCGAGCGCTTCACATTCCCTTGCGAAAGAAGAGCAGATCGTTCGCCTGGAAAACCACCGCCGAGAAGCTGCAGCTCCGCTGCTCTTCCTTCTTCAACAAAGTGGAAGGCTGAAAGTTTTCTCTTTTTTTTTTTTTGTCAAACATTTTGCGATATTTACAAAAATATTATAGACGAAACGAAACTGGTGCAGACTCTGGTGCACAATGCCACTTTTGAATGCAGGACCTGTGAGGCAGCTCTTCACGCAACGTCTTGGGGGCATTCTTTTTTCGGAGCCGATCACGGGCACTCACTACTCATTTCCAACTCTACAATGCACAAAACAACTTATCTTGAAGTGCAGAACTGCGAGCGGAACAAACATAATTGCAAAGCAATCGCACGGCAGACGGTTCCCGCAATGCATGTCGTCCGCTGCGCGCGGCCAAAATTAATAAATAATAAAAATAAAAAAAACGGAGGTAAAAAAAAGCGCACGGCTGGGTGTAGCCACGTGACTTCTGGTACTCCAACCTCCGTGCGCCGCAGGTTTCGGTTTCGGTTTCGAGCAGCTGCGTTTTTAGGCTTTATTAAAAATATACGTGACTCTGTGCCAAAAGATTAATTGGGTAGTCTTCTGACACCATATAAATCGCCTAACGAAAATTCAAATAAAGAAAACTTTTTTTTTGAGGGGCGGGGGGAAGGGTGTTAGTGTCCCTGTC
This sequence comes from Ixodes persulcatus, assembly GCA_013358835.2. Classification (NCBI taxonomy): domain Eukaryota; kingdom Metazoa; phylum Arthropoda; class Arachnida; order Ixodida; family Ixodidae; genus Ixodes; species Ixodes persulcatus. Next base: position 208,724 of record JABSTQ010009327.1, on the reverse strand, counting down.
TTATTGGCGAATGAATCGCAAAAGGCCCAAAAAAGGTAGCTCCCCAGCTTTTCTGAGCTACCAAGAACATTTTTGGAATGCCTGGTCTCTACTAGTGCTGTCATACTACCTCTAAATTCATAATATCTATTAAGAAAAAAGCAAATAAAGGGGATGCCAAAACCAACATTCAAATCTTCCTGCAATTTCCACCTATGTGACGTCACATTGCAAAACTTGCAGGAACAAGTGAAAAAGTGCACAGGCGAGCTGGTGGTAGCTAATCATGCCATGTCTGTTCCTCCGACTGAAAGCTTTTTTTTTTTTTTTCCTTTTTTGCATTAGTCTTGGGTGTTAAACGACATGATTAGGCCCAACATGCAGCTTAATAAACTGAATCTCGAGGATATATTTTTGTTCAGCTGTAGTGAGCTTTTACAGCCTCAATTTTAAACCATCAAACATCTTGAAACCCATTGGCAAAAAGTTCTAGTGCCCAAATACATTTTTCACTTTTTCAGTGTTACCAGTAGTCTAAAAAAAATGGTGAGAACAAAATTTAAAACTCAATAACCTCGTAAAAAAAACATTTTAATTTGGGTTTTTATGGTAGTTCTGCCATGTCTACTGGTGTGTCGAATTAATTCTGAGACATATCAGCTGCCATCAATATTTCACTGGAGCCAAGGCATTTATGGAAGCATGGTGTAAAAGGACCATCAAGATATTTGCGACTCGCAACCAGATGCCACATTTTCAGAACCACTCTCTTATTCAAAAGCCATGCGATTTTCTGAAACTCTCAATTGGAAAATGGGGCTCGTTCGCAGTAGTTGATGCCATTCATCCCCGCGTATTCATGGGCTTCGCCAGCAATTTTCTCATTGAAAATTTTCAGATTGCTTAGAAGTTTTAAATAACGGTTAGTTTTGAAAATTTGACATCTGGTCTGTACCACTGGTGCTACATTTGGGCGGAGACCAAGCGTTCAGCAATGCATATACTTTATTTTTGTGTTAAAAAAAAGCACATTTTTCATCGCAGACAATGTAGACTATGAAATTCCCGTTTTGTAGCAGGGGCTGCACACAGACCAGAGTTAATGGCGAATGCTGGAAACTTTTATTAGGCACAGGCAAACACATTCCCATTTGCATATCAATGCCCCTTATTCCCAATTTATAAACTAAACTGTGTTTTAAACTAAAAAAGAAGTCCATAGAAATTCACTTTTTAAACTTATTTATTATCATTCGTTCAAAGCAGAGAGACAGATTTCCAGCTTTGCTTAATAAAATGTAGAGAAAACCATGGAAGCTGAGGACTCTAACATGAAACATCCACATCAAAGGAAGCATGTTGTTATGCACACACTAAGAAAATAAAAGATGGTACAACATGTGGTAAAGTGTGTTTTCTCTGTGCAACAATGGCCCACAGGTTTTGCTAACATGAAAAAGCAGGACCCAAACTAACATCCACAAGGCAGGCTTAGGCTGCGGCCGACTTCAGAGCTATGCACGGCACTGCAGTCTCAAATTTACAAAGTCCCTACAAAAAGACCCACCTCCTGCATTTAGGGCTCACAGATGAATGGATATTTACAAGACAAAAAAAAAAAAGCACCCTTGCCCCTTCCAGCCACTTCTGTAGCTAGTTATTGTTTGAAAAACATAACACTCTATGATAATTTATATATTTCCAGGAAACGCTCGATTTCATTGCCCAGCACTTGGATGCCACAAAAATGAATGCAGATTAATTCCCAAGCAAATAACATGCGACTTCTTCCACATGTTCCAAACAAATGTGGAGCCTGAAAACACAATGGGATATCTCCAAATGAGAGTGGGCTGTTTCCACTACATAGGAACAATTTTCAGATGTAGCGTGCAGCAAGGGTAAAATTCATACTTGAAAAGGAAGTTTTGAAAGAATAGTTCCTTAACGTGGCACATCAGCAAACGGAGCGCCATTAATGAGGTGATAGCAGGATGGAGCGACGTGTAATGAATATGATGGCTTAGTGAAATGCTACAACTATGAAAGTTTGAAATAAGAAAATGAGAAGAAAACAAAACCAAAAGGACGCTCCATTAGCCCAGACATTCTTCAAAATCTAAGTATAGAAATGACTGACATTGCTGTTTCAATATAAGCACCGTCCCTTACTGATAAAGGTGAATACAAGTTCCACAGGGGAAGTCCCTTTGACAGAAACTGTCAAACGTGTGTGTGTATGTTGAAAGGGGCCCTTCAAGAAAGCGCAAATAAAAACTACTCTACTCCCAAAATAGCCATTACATCTTACAAAGGAATGCTGTGTTGTACTAGTTAAAACGGAATAGAAACTAAGAGGTCCCATGCCCGCAAGGAGTCTACTGGACAATGGACTGCGGCTACTGCAGCAGTTCTTCCAACGCTTTCCTTTAAAAGTGGAGAGCGCTAAACCCTTCGGTATGTCAACGGTCGTTGGCAATGCTGCCGCCTTAGAGCAACTACAAATAGAGTACGTACGGCTCGTGTTCTTATGCAGGCAAATTAACACACTGGAATTTACTCCGACAGATCCAGGAACAAAAACCAACGACGGACCGAAAGACAAACGACGCCATTTCCTTCACACAAGACTGGCATGTGCAGCATTTAACAAAACCGTCCCCAAGTGTGTTCAACAACACTCGGCATTAACCATCGCGGGTATGGGGATGAGCCCAATCTAAAAACACACGAGTTCAGCGTGCCGTTCCGGGCAACGCGGTCGACACTAATGCCACATACTACGCGTGTATTGGCGACACTGTAGCGGGGGTGCCGTACTCTTGCCGTTTGTTGCAGTGCATATATTTGCAGTGTCACCTTTAGCCTATTTACATTACGCTTCGCGACTCCCGTAAAGCTGCCGCCCAATGTCCCGCCCTCCTTCGAATGAACGAAAAGAAGCGTCGGAGCTGCAACGCGAGTGGGAAGTATGCCACTTCCAACTAGGACAAAACAATGGGGCAACGGTAAAATCGTTATCAAATTCATTCACCCCGAGGTCCTCGACGTTCGAGCCTTCGGTCTTCCAGTCGTCTTGGGTGGCGGCCGGGTCTGAAGCTCGCAAACGGCGGGACTTTGCTCTCTTCGAGAGGAAGACCGAAGAAATGAGCGGGAGAAACCCGAGATGGTGAAGCCAGATGAGATGGGGAAGGGCGATGTCAATGACTTTGCGGTGCTCTCCTGCCGGAATGATGGAGGGTCGCTACGTCACTCTCCTCCGCTTTCGCTCGCTCGGGGGCGTGGGGGGCGCCGGCGTGGAGCGGCCCCTCCGCGAGACGCCATTCACCCCCGCGTCGTTCGGCGTGGTCCTCGGGGAGGCTGCGCAGAAAGGGACGGTGAGTTTCGGGGCCGGGGCTTCCTCAAAAATTCCTTTCTCGAATCAAGACGTCGTGCCGGCAAAACCTTTCTCTCATGATGTAGAAATATCCATCGTCGACGTCGTCTTGTGGCTACTTCTCATTTTGTTTCTCACATTTAGTCATATTTTCGGGGCAAATAAATCTCGCATTTGGATTCGTGGGGTAAGAATATGCTCGAATTTACCACAAAAAATTTTTTCGAGAACCCCTTCGACTTCCTTTTAAAGTTTGAAGAAAAACACCCCAAATCTATGCCAGAGACCTGCTCATCACTAAAAGAAGACATAAACAACTTCGACGTCGAACAAAGCCCACGGGCTCGCTAGTGGCTATGTATACTTTGTTAGCAGTGTTTGGAAAAGAATGAGCAAAATGTCATAGCTCTCTTCACTTCATCTCACGTTAAAACAATGGCAACGAGTGTCTCGCTTTGAATTGAGCTGCACGAGCGCCTGCCAAAGCTACAAGCACACGCCGTGGTTCAGAGCACAATCCTGTAATACTAAACACAAAGAAAGGAACATGAACAAAATACTGCCGCCCATTCTAAGGCCTTCCTTCCGAGCTAACATAAAGAAATAATTTACACGAAATGGACAAAACAGAGGCGAGGATACCTCTTAACTTCATCAAGTAAGTAACAAATGCTTCTCCTTCAATGTTCCTGACAATCTCCCAAGTTTGTTCAGTGAAGCATCTTATACAGAGGCGAACATAGAACGCCCTAGGCAGCCATTAACAGTTCACCCCCCCCGGACAAACCTGGTTGGGGGGGTGAGGGAGAAGGGGAGAGGAGGGAGGGGAGGGGAAAGTAGTTAAGGGGAGACACCCCCTGGGAGGGTCAACTTTTGAACCCTTGGTTTAAAATTAATGAAATTTACAGGGTAAGCTGGTGGCCATGCTAAAGGATGCATAACAAAATTTCAGGTCTGTCAGTTAAGTGGGAAGGAAATTAGGGCAGCTTATATCAGCAACACGCCTACATTGTTTAGTTAATCTATCGTCGGAAAACTATCACAATAGTCAAAATTTTTATTCGCTAGATATCTAGCAGAATGCCTAGGAGGTGCGGCTATGGAAAGTTTTTTTTTAAAAAGTAATTTATTTCAAGCAATTTTCTCTTCTGCAAAAATGGTCACCTTTTTGGTCTTCGACAAAATGTCAACATTTTTTATAAAAGACATCCGTAAAGTGACAAAAACATTCCATGGCCGCATTCCTTGTTAAATTTCAGTCAGGAAAAGTGAAGAACGAGCCTTCCCTGTATTGCCATTATCAAACGATAGATTGACTAAAATGGAATTTATACCAAAAAGTGGAACGGAGAAAAATGTGTTCGAAGTGCTCCAAACCCTACCTTTTCTTTAGCTTCAGTGGACGGAAAATGATTTATAAAAATTCAACTATGCAGTGTAAAGTAGTGAAAATTTCTGGGAATACTCTCTAGATGTTGGTGGATGTAAATATGTAATTTTTCTAAATCAGTGTTTTTTGCAGAATTTTTTGTTTTTCTGGGTAGTGTTCCCCCTTAAATTTGGAGGTAAAAGTTTCAATAGTAGCTAGATTTGGAGCAGAAGTAGAATTCCCAAAGTAGCTAAATTCAGAGCTAGATTTAAAAGAAACAGCCAATTAACTTTGAGGGTGGTCACAAATTGGCAGCCTCAAAATTTTGCCGCAGTTAGGCAGCTGCGTACTCTGCCTATTGGTGAGTCCACCCCTGGTCTTATAAGTCCCTCGAATGGAGACTGTCAAGACTGGTTCACACATTTTACTTTGAGTGTGATCGTGTGCACAGTGCTAGCTTGCAACCATGTACGATAACACAACGGCGCCATCTGCAAACTACTCCTGGAACACTTCAAATCTACCTACAACTAGACTGAAGCTTTGGCAGTGTTTGTGATATCAAATCTATGCACTATCTAGGAGAAATAGTCGCTTATAACATTGTCAAAAACATTTTTGAAGCCCATCAGGAAAAAAAAAAAAGAAAGATTACGCCGAAATCGCCGCTGGCGCCATGCTGATTCTCGACGAAATGCATCAAAATTTAGCATGGGGATTCCAACTCCAACCTCACAACGGACCGGACTGCGTACCGTCGCAAACTGGAGAGTCGGTCCGTTCTCCCGGGTGTCGGCAATTTCGTGCAAATGACGCGGTCGCTGCGCCTGTCTTACCTTGTCGCGTACGTCACACTTACTGGGAAAACGAAACCATCTGCCTATGCCCTGGTGACCTTGCAAGAGGAGTGCGCGTCGACGGCGGCGCGTCATTGGAAGCGTGCCAGAAGACTCTTTCCCTCTTATAAGAGGGTAAGCGGGCATAACGAGCAACAAACAAAGCGAAAGAGCAAGGCGGGAACCGCACCGCAGCTGCACGAAACCGGTCTAGTTCGGTCCAAACCATGAGTGTGCAAACCAGAGACGGCTGCGTGCACCGGGACAATAAATGCTAACATGTGTAATATACGCGCGGGTCGCAAGTGTTTCCCGTCGGAAAAAAAACACTGCCTCACCTCCGGAGTGCTGCCCTGGAAGTTTCACGGGGTGGAAAAGCCCCCACCCCTCTAACCCTCCTGACCACCGCAAGCAGATCCCAGACTTTGCTCGCTTACAAGTGAGAGGCCGACAAGCTCGGTATGTCCGGTCATCCCCCCCCCCCTCTCCCCGCCCCTTCCTCTTCGGCTCGGACGACTCCATAATCACCATCCGAACGAGAACAGCAGGGCGTGCCTTTCAAACACCCAGCCTCAGTCCGTGCCTTCTGCCACACTTAGGCCACACGCGCGCGCTAGAGGTGCTCGAAACGCCCGGGTGTTGCCAAAAGCAGAAGGCTCTTACTGAGAGCGGGACGACGGAAGCTTCATCCTGCCGGTCTCGCCTTGTCCGTGACTATGGTCGAGAGAACTGGAGTGCACCCCTTTTCGCTTAAATAAACAATGTTTTGAAAGAGAGCGGTTACAAGCAAGTGCCGCGGACTCAATCTCGCCCGAACGCAGATGCATGAGCTGGGCTTCGAAGGGGAAAAGCGGGCCTCACCCGGGTACTTGGCGACGGGCGTGGAGGGGCCCTGCCTGCGGGGCGAGTTCCTGACTAGGTCCGGGACGAGCAGGCTGCGCCGCTCCTCCTCCTGGCCGTAGGCCGACATGCGGCCAATGGCGTCTTCCACCCCGGCCAGCTCCTTCTTCAGCGCCTCGTAGTCCTTCTTCTTCAGCGTGAAGGTCGTGTCCTTCTGCTTCTGCTTGTCCAGCTCCGTCTTGGCATCCTTCTGCTTCTTCATAGACACCGCCAGTTTCTTGAGCAGCTCTGCATGCAAAGGGCGGGAGGTTGCTTCCATTACCGTAAACGAATCAATTTTCCTAAAAGCCTACCTTAAAATACCGAGCAAGCGCCCAATCGACATTGGGAGATAAATGTGAAAAATGGGAAATGGGTGCTTGCTAGGTCCAAGAAACAACATGCAGAAGGACCACAAAGACGGACCACCGAACTCGGAATGGCCGTCGTTCGCCGAGAGTGCCAGCATGGAAAACAAAATTTGGGCGTTCTTTTCGCCGACAATAAAGCGCCCTACGACACTCAACACAGTTTTTGCGTCAGCGACACTCGGTACGACAACTGACACGACTGCCCCTAGGCCTAAGCACTTTCACGATTTCCCTATCAGAAAACAGACCACAGGCCATAGCGCGTTCGTTCACAACAATATATGGCGAAACGTGTCCGAGGACTGGGCAACCTTTCAATCCCAATTTTGTTGGATATGCGCCGGTTAACCTCTTAATCGCTTGCGCAACCTCTCTCTTGCATCCATTACTTGCGCTTGTGTGCTGCCACTCTTGGTTTGACTCGGCTTGGCCTGGACACTTGGCGGCTTAATTGACTTGGCGGCCACGTCGGAAAAGAAAAAATCAATACTGACGACAGTTTTGGGGGACGCATTCATTATGCTAGTAAGTAAATAAATAAATGGCAGTACGCCATACTCATATACAGTCGCCGACCGATTTTTCGGACACCGATAATTCGGACTTGTTCGATATTTCGGGCCTAAAGGCGGAACCGTGACTTACCCCATAGAAATAGTGTATATTCACGACCAATGTTTCGGACCGCTTGAAGCCCGAAAGTTCGATTATTCGGACAAAATCGTCGCGAGCGATCGGCGAAAAACACCATCCAGAAGCGGCCATTTTGAATTTTATGTTGGCTGCAAATGGATTGGCTTGGCTTGGCAGCGCTACTTGAGTACTCTTGAGTTTTACCGCTAGGTGACGCTATGCTAGCCCTTTTTTTCCATTTAGCTGCACGTCATCATCCTCATCATTATCGTTTTGCTTTGTTTTTCCATTCCTTCGCGTCGCCAGTCGCCATTTTGCGCTTGTGGATTAGCGCCTCTCATCTTGTTCGGACAATGCTGGCTTGGACGTCATGGCCCCATCTGTTGTTCTGCCACCGCGATGTGTCGTTAAGAAGCGCAGAAAGTACTCGACCATAACGCTAGAAAAGAAGGCAGCGATTCTCAAGCTAACAGAAAGTTGCCGAACGGAAACGGAGGTGTAACCTGAAACGAGGCACCATTTACGGCTTTTTTTAAGCCCACTTGGAAGTAATAAAGGCAAGTTTTTCAATCTGCCGATTTTTCGGACTGCTCTATTATTCGGACGTTTTTTCGGTCCCTGCGAAGTCCGAATAATCGGTCGGCGACTGTAGATACCCTACCCGTGAATGCAATGACGCAATCGCGCTGCTTCGCATGACACACGATTGTTTTGGTACCACAGAGTTGTTTCTGCGTTTATTAATCCCATTTGTGTGCAGGGTGCCGCCCCATTGCGCGGCAGAGGACCTACGGCAACAGCGTGCTGAAATGCGAGACACCGACCCACGGGTTTCCAAACTATGAGAAATTCTGAAGCGCATAGATCCGTCTCGCACGTCCATCGTCTCTTTGGCGCTGGTGAAAACCGATCGCCTGTACGGTAACCGTTTTTGCGATGAGGACTATGAAAGGCGACCCGCTCACTGGTGGTCCAGCCAGTTCAGAGTTTGTTTTTGTGCATTTTGAAACTGGAAAAATATTGCGAAAAAATTTATCATGGGATATACTCTCCCCATGGCTAGGGATATATATATATATATATATATAGACACAGAGCACACCACTTCCAATGGCAAAAATAATGTATTTGGAAAATATTCTCTGAATCCACACTACGCACACCTCGCAAAATACTGAGCCCGCAAAAATATAGTAATTTTAGGGTTCTGCGAATATTCAAAATTTCGAATAGTAATTTAGAATAATAGACTATTCGATATTAACTCGGAGAAGAACTGCACTATTTGCGTTTTTCGAAGTGTTGATTGCGGTGGGTTAGCCCCGTCGAGTGCGCTTCTTTCCGAGCACCGGTGCACAGCGGAGAAGCAATCCCAGCGGAAGCAAGATCCGCGGGTGTTGCTTCTCTACATTACATCGGTGCTCAATGAGAAGCGCACTCAACGGGGAACTCACGTCGATAAACACTTGAAAAAGCATGAATACAGTCGCCGACAGTTTTTTCAGACTCCGATAAATCAGACTTGTTCGATATTTCGGACCTAAAGGAGGAACCGTGACTTACCCCATAGAAATAGTGCATATTCACGACCAATGTTTCGGACAGCTTGAAGTCTAAAAGTTTGATTATTCGGACAAAATCGTCGCGAGCGATCAGCGGGAAACACCACCGAGAAGCGGCCATTTTGAATTCTATGTTGGCTGCAAATGGATTGGCTTGGTTTGGCAGCGCTACTTGAGTACTCTTAAGTCCTATCGCTAGGTGACGCTATGCTAGCCCTTTTTTTCCATTTAGCTGCGCATCATCATCATTATTATCATTTTGCTTTGTTTCCTTCCACCCCTTCGTGCCTCCGCCCCACTTTCGTGTCGCCAGTCGCCATTTTGCGCTCGTGGATTTGCGCCTTTCATCTCGTTCGGACAACGCTGGCTTGGACGTCATGGCCCTTTCTGTTCTTCTGCCGCCGCGATGTGTCGTTAAGAAGCGCAGAAAGTACTCGACCATAACGCTAGAAAAGAAGCGATTCTCAAGCTAATAGAAAGTTGCCGAACGCAAACAGAGGCGTAACCCAAAACAAGGCACGCAGGCGGAACCTGAAGCAAGGCACTATTTACGGCTTTTTTAAGCCCACTTGTAAGTAATAAAGGCAAGTTTTTCAATCTCCTGACTTTTTCGGATTGTTATATTATTCGGACGTTTTCTCGGTCCCTACGAAGTCCGAATAATCGGTCGGCGACTGTATCGCAATTGCGTTCTTGGAAGAAAAGCATACATTCGAAGCGGGATGGTGCATGCGTGCCGGCTGTATTTGGGAATAAATGGAAACTTTGTGAATGTGTATATCTACATTGTAGTAAAAGTTCCAAAATTAAACTGACTGTTATGCAAGAGTATGACATGTTAGCAGAGGATGCACGTAGTCAATCTGCACTCAACGTGCGCAATTATTTCTTTTAGGGGCGAAGCTACCTTAGGGCTAGCCATGGTCCAGTAGGTGTCCAGTCCGCCGGCGTCGGGTGCTCGTGCTTCTGCTCGTGAGATCACGTGGCAGTCACGAGCACGCGAGCACATGCTCCAAACGTGGCTCGTGTAGAGGAAAAAAAAAAATTGGAAAAAAAAAGATGAAAAAAAATTATGAAAAAAGAACAAAGAAGAAAAAAAAAGAGGAGGGGTTCCCCAGGGCATAACAGAGCCCTTTTTTTAAATTTCTTTGTTGAAAAATTTTAACGCAACTTTGAATTTTGTGTAGTCAATGAAACCCACATTCATCAAATTTAATTTTTTTATTATAAATTTTTAGCACAGTTTTCTAGAAAAAGGGCTCTGTTATGCCCTCACAAAGTTATTTAGGAACAGAATAAAAAAGACGGCACAAAAATCTATTCATCAGTTCCTGAGATATCGCTGGGACGAGCAGCCACGGCAGTGAAAAAATCCATTCTGAGAAAACAGCACTTGAAAGTTGCACACAGATTTTCAGCTTTAGAATGATCCTGCAGAATAGTCAGAAGTGTTCTTGCGCACTTTCTTCTTGTTCCGCCTTTCCAACTTCTCTTGATGTCGTTTGCTGGCCTTGTGCAGACGTAGGGCATCTTTCTCGGCAGCTCGTTGGAGGGCTAGATGGGCCGGCTGGAGTCCCACTGCGACCGATATTTCTGAAGTTGCCTTGTAGCAGCCGGCATTGAACCTCAACACTGCTTCATGCAGTGCAGTTTCGACAGCGATCAGCGATGCATGCTGTTCCTTAGGCATCAAAGACCACAGGACAGAGTGGAAAGACTCAGATGCATTCTGAGTCTTTGCTCCCAAGCAGCGTTGAAGCAGAGAAACCTGCGACAGGCGTTGGTAGACGGGCAGCATAGCTGCAGCGACGTAGGCTGGGAGTTTGTGCTTGTGCTGGGGCTGTGGCTCACCTTTTGCCTCGGCAACTCTATGACGGCACCACGATTGAGCTCCCTCCGGGCAGAGTTCATGGTGAGGCTCCTGGTCAGTCGACGTGACATGATGGTAGGTGGCCATAACAGCACGCTGCATCGCTGCCACGTCCTTGGAGTTGTTTCGGAGGGCCCAGCCATAGTAGTCGGTAAGCTTGTCGATGAGGGCCTTCGTCAACCTGCCCTTACCGCTCAACGGCTTGTCGCTCTTCTGGACAAGGTTGCGCAGTGCCGTCCCCATCCTCTTCTGAACATGGTTCAAACACTCTTCCTTCACGATGGGGACTAGCCCGTAAACATTCTCTTCTGTAAGGGCAGAGAACGTCCTGCTGTCCCCGTCGGAGACAAGTGCTGTATACCGCAGGTCGTGCTTGGAGATAGAGCGCTTGAAGAGGGTCAGGGCCGCCTCGACCTCCATCCTCCCAGATTTGGCGTCCGTGTTTTTCTGGCAGACATGATGCATGTGCCAGCTGTCATACCCTTGATCTCCAGGCTTGGGTCCTGTTTGGCAACCAAGGCACAGGTTGGATAAAACGACGGCGTCCAAGATGAGGCCTGTGTGGTATTCTATGACTGACCCGACTCCGATGTGAGATGTGTGCCCTCTCTTGTGCCATGTGCCGTCGTACACCACGGTGATATCCTTGCAGAACCCCGGGTCCATCTTCTTACAGGCTGTCTTCACCGCGACAGCTGACTCGGCATAAAACTTTTCCACGCACAGGGCCTCTGGTTCTCTGAAGGTCTTCTTCAGGTGCTCCTGGAACGTTTTGTGGTGGAGACCTCTGTGGGAGACGTTCATAGCTGCCCAAAAGTCATTGAGAGCTGTCTGCCCCTTTCCTATCTGCTTGATCGCCATGATGGAGCGGATGTTGACTTCGAAGGCCCTCGAGTCTTGTTGGCGTGGCGAAGTCCAGGAACTTGCAATAATGCCGCAATGGGGGCATACGACCTCGAGTTTTGCTGCCAGTCCGAGTTTGGTGCCTTCTTAAGGGAGGAGGTGGGCAATAAATATTAACTTTCTTATTTCTAGAGATATCTGAACGAAATTTACAGGGTGTGTTTATAGTACAGACATAAGAGTAACTGCAAAGTTTCATGGAGCTGTGCATATTATTTCTGAAGTTACAAATATTTATCAAAATCGTCCATATGCATTCCTTATCCCAGGCCTGGAGAATTTGAAAAAGGTAGTAGCGGCGTAAAATTTGTTATGATGACCCCTGGATAGGTTCCCCAGGGCATAACAGAGCCCTTTTTTTAAATTTCTTTGTTGAAAAATTTTAACGCAACTTTGAATTTTGTGTAGTCAATGAAACCCACATTCATCAAATTTAATTTTTTTATTATAAATTTTTAGCACAGTTTTCTAGAAAAAGGGCTCTGTTATGCCCTCACAAAGTTATTTAGGAACAGAATAAAAAAGACGGCACAAAAATCTATTCATCAGTTCCTGAGATATCGCTGGGACGAGCAGCCACGGCAGTGAAAAAATCCATTCTGAGAAAACAGCACTTGAAAGTTGCACACAGATTTTCAGCTTTAGAATGATCCTGCAGAATAGTCAGAAGTGTTCTTGCGCACTTTCTTCTTGTTCCGCCTTTCCAACTTCTCTTGATGTCGTTTGCTGGCCTTGTGCAGACGTAGGGCATCTTTCTCGGCAGCTCGTTGGAGGGCTAGATGGGCCGGCTGGAGTCCCACTGCGACCGATATTTCTGAAGTTGCCTTGTAGCAGCCGGCATTGAACCTCAACACTGCTTCATGCAGTGCAGTTTCGACAGCGATCAGCGATGCATGCTGTTCCTTAGGCATCAAAGACCACAGGACAGAGTGGAAAGACTCAGATGCATTCTGAGTCTTTGCTCCCAAGCAGCGTTGAAGCAGAGAAACCTGCGACAGGCGTTGGTAGACGGGCAGCATAGCTGCAGCGACGTAGGCTGGGAGTTTGTGCTTGTGCTGGGGCTGTGGCTCACCTTTTGCCTCGGCAACTCTATGACGGCACCACGATTGAGCTCCCTCCGGGCAGAGTTCATGGTGAGGCTCCTGGTCAGTCGACGTGACATGATGGTAGGTGGCCATAACAGCACGCTGCATCGCTGCCACGTCCTTGGAGTTGTTTCGGAGGGCCCAGCCATAGTAGTCGGTAAGCTTGTCGATGAGGGCCTTCGTCAACCTGCCCTTACCGCTCAACGGCTTGTCGCTCTTCTGGACAAGGTTGCGCAGTGCCGTCCCCATCCTCTTCTGAACATGGTTCAAACACTCTTCCTTCACGATGGGGACTAGCCCGTAAACATTCTCTTCTGTAAGGGCAGAGAACGTCCTGCTGTCCCCGTCGGAGACAAGTGCTGTATACCGCAGGTCGTGCTTGGAGATAGAGCGCTTGAAGAGGGTCAGGGCCGCCTCGACCTCCATCCTCCCAGATTTGGCGTCCGTGTTTTTCTGGCAGACATGATGCATGTGCCAGCTGTCATACCCTTGATCTCCAGGCTTGGGTCCTGTTTGGCAACCAAGGCACAGGTTGGATAAAACGACGGCGTCCAAGATGAGGCCTGTGTGGTATTCTATGACTGACCCGACTCCGATGTGAGATGTGTGCCCTCTCTTGTGCCATGTGCCGTCGTACACCACGGTGATATCCTTGCAGAACCCCGGGTCCATCTTCTTACAGGCTGTCTTCACCGCGACAGCTGACTCGGCATAAAACTTTTCCACGCACAGGGCCTCTGGTTCTCTGAAGGTCTTCTTCAGGTGCTCCTGGAACGTTTTGTGGTGGAGACCTCTGTGGGAGACGTTCATAGCTGCCCAAAAGTCATTGAGAGCTGTCTGCCCCTTTCCTATCTGCTTGATCGCCATGATGGAGCGGATGTTGACTTCGAAGGCCCTCGAGTCTTGTTGGCGTGGCGAAGTCCAGGAACTTGCAATAATGCCGCAATGGGGGCATACGACCTCGAGTTTTGCTGCCAGTCCGAGTTTGGTGCCTTCTTGGACAGTCAATCCAGTTCCCGAGCAATGCTTGCACACTGTGCAGCAGAGCAGGTTGCTCAAAACGTCGATCTGAACAAGGCAGAACTTCTCACCTTGGCTTGTAGCAGAGGCAGGCGTGGGATTGGGCAGCATGGCTTCAAACTTCCTCTGGGTTGCTGGCATAGCTCCAAGTTCGGCTTGAACGGTATCGCAATGTCTAGCTTCTGCTTCGATCTCCTCACGTGTCAGGAAATGCGTCCGCAGATGGGTGCTGGAAGACGCGCTCCCACTTGTCGCGGCAGGCGGAAGACGGGCGCTGGGACCTGCGATCTCGGGAGGAACCACAAGGGTCGGCATGCTCGGTACTCCAGGCGTGAGCGGGGCGATGAGTTCTTCCTCGACGACAGCCGATGGCACAGAAAATCCATCACTAGAAGTGTTGACGCGATCATCATTGACGGCACGCCGCGCAGAAACTTCCAACTTCAGCCATCCGCACTAACTTCATAGACCGCTTCCGCGCGCCAAACGCGCGCACCGTCTTGTACTTCGAACCCCGCATCGTGTGCGACCACGAAACAGACGGGCACGCTACACGAAACTACTCAAAGAAAGTTCGGAAAACGATCGTAAAGATGGCGAAAAACGAAGCGGAGCTGACAAAGCAAGAGCGCGTGCAAGCAGACCACTACCGAGAGCAGACGACGCGAGCGGCAGCAGCAGGAGAAACGGAGGAGGAGGAGAGCGCTCCGCGCGCGGAGAAATCGCGTCCCAGCCAATAGCAGTCGCGCGCTCCCCCGCACACTCCTCGAGCGCGCGCTCTGTCCAATCGCGTTCTTGCAATTGCGACACGGAAGAACGGCGACCACGCCGTAACCACGCGGCCGACGCCATTTTGGGAGCTGGCAAAAAAAAGAGAAAGAATTCACGTTCAAAACAAGACTAAGATGGCGGCCGTCGGCCAAACACGTCGAAAATGGCGAGCGCGCGAAGTTGGGGTTGATTTTGACGTTTGACCGTCACTTGGATGCTACCCAGGCCTCGTAAATAATTGTTTTTAAATATTTCCCCGTTGTATTTGGTGCTGATAATTACAGAGAAGGTAGTTTATGAGATATACAACCGAAAAATAAGGTTTTCTAAAAATCGACTTTTTCGCGATTTTTCGGTTTTCAAAGCCCGCGTCCCCCCTTAAAGACTAGGGAGTCGAGGCAAAATGCTGTCTTTCTCCGTTGCCTCTTCCATGCCTTTCGCCGCCCATGGCCGAATCGCTTTTCCTCGGCACGTGCAAACCGTGCAGCGACGGCAGTGTTCGGAAAAAGTCTCCCCACCGGGGACACGGCGCGTAGTTCAGTACGCCGAATGTCCCAAGTGGTGGAGCTCGATACAGACGCACGAGCCTCCCATACTTTTACACGGTATTTCCGAGGAGATGTTTTGACCGTTCGAAATAGGCAATGTTCCGAAATGCCCGGGTTCTATATTGTCGGGTTCGACCACACTCCGTTCATGCCTAAGCTGACCGAACCGATCGACAACCTCCATTTCATCACCTGACCCGACTCTCCGTGTGGCGAAAGGCAGGAGCGCGATCGCACGGCAAAACCAAGACGCACCACTGGTTCATTGAGCACGTGGCTTCATCCGCACCGACGGCATGCGGAAACGTCACTCACCTCCGTCCTGTACTTGGTGGCGTCGTCCAGCGTGTCCAGTACGATTGCGTCGCCAATGAAGTTTGCAAACACTGCCGGACAAACGGTGAGGAAAGGGTGAAACTTCGAGCCAAGCACGTGAAACAATTACTAGACTGGAATGCGAGGCAAACCGGGGACCCACGGGCCGAGCAGCCACTCACCAGATCGGCACGTTTCCGGATCTTTCTGGAACATGAAGTAGTCCAGGGCAAACTTGGGGTTCCCCGTGGGGACGAAAGACTTGTTCCTCATGTGAGGGAGTAGGCTGCGGAGAGTCGAGAGTCAGCTCAAGCTCCACGTGAGAGTATAAGACACCAATTTGAACGTAAACAAAAAATGTCCACTGCCTCAAGAAAAAAGTATCGGTGCTTGTACGCAGTCCACTAACCTCGGCAGATTCCGCTTGCGAATGGAGTCGACCGCAACCACCTGCTGCTTCCCGTTAGTTTTTCGGTAGACATCTTTCGCCTAAAGGAGAAGCGATAAAAACAGCCAATTAATTTCAAAAACCTGGGAATCCCTTCAAACTTTCGTGAAAACGTGAGAAGTAACACGAATGCAAAATGCTTGTTGTAGAAGGGCGATAGCAAACGGGGGTAGATTATTGAGGTTGAAGTCAAACGCACACAGGGTGTCTAAAGTTTGTAAAAAATCTGTGAAAGCTACACTAATGTGGTCTTTGCAGCTGAGTTATACGGACAAAGGGACCTAATAAAAAAAGCTTAAGGGGGAACACATCCCAGAAAAAAGATTTCTGCAAAAAAAGTTGATTTTGAGAAATGCCATATTTACATCCACCAACATCTAGAGAGTATTCCCAGAACGTTTCATTAGTTTAAACTGCATAGTTGATTTTTTATAAATTTTTCTGTCCACTGAGGCAAAAGAAAAGGTAGGGGTTGGAGCACTTTCAAAACATTTTTCTCGGTTCAGCTTTTTGGCAGTAATAAAACTATCGTTTCAGTATGAAACTATCAAGACTTAATATTTGCGGCTTATATATTGAAATATTATGAAGCTGGTTACTATAAACTTAGATTTTGCATTTTCATGTTCTTTTATTATGAAAAATCGTAATTTGCAAAACTAGGTAATTGTGGAAAAAAAAAAAAATTATAAATTCTTTTTTACTTGAAAAATGCATTTTTTTATTTCTTTTTATAGTAATTGGCAACAAATATTCCAGTATGCATTCCACCAGAAACATATGTGGTTATGAAAACCATTGCTCAACGATAGATTCACTGAGCAGATTCTATGCAAAGCTATGCTTTACTTTGTTCTGGTGGTATAGTACCTCATAAATTGGTTCACAGGTCTGAAACTTTGCATGCCCTCCTTCTATATGGCTACAAACTCCTCCTGCAAATATCACGCCGATTGAGTGAGCTGTTCCAAAGTTGACATGCCCAGGTAGTGTTCCCCCCTTAATCGTCACAATAAGTCAGTCAGATCACTAACTAAAATTTGACATATGGTTCCAATCAGGCACTTGTCGAGCATCATCAAAAACCACTAAATCAGTCAATTTTAGAAACACTCGAAGCATGTGGGAAGAAGCACAGGGATGTACGAAAGTTATCGTTCGTGCAACAGGCGCAAGGCCAACTGCGCAAAAACGTGAATGGTAGGATTATCATCCTCATTTTCGCATATGCGCCTGCACAGAAATCATTAGTGTAGCTTTCGCATCTTTCTTTTTTTATTTAGAAAACAGCATAAAACTTAACTTGAGCATCCTGTAAATGCCACTAGCTATTCATATTGATGTAGACCTTTGGCACACCACTTGGAGCACAGCAAAAGGAACTCTTTACAATAGCGGCAACTCGACGAGACAGGTTCTATGAAAAACTGAGAACAAAATCACGAATTCGAAGACTCAAAAACGGCAGCATTATATAAGCTCCCCAATGGGACGTCACTGCGCGGATGATCACGCGATGTGATGCAAATGGATAGCGTCGGCTGGTGCGACATTTCAACAACATTGCGTCGCGATTGACCGAAAATTTCGGCGACGTCGCGTCGTGCCGTTTTGTGTAAACCACAGCCGACCACGCGCAGAACAGCTAGCACCAAACGAGTTCTTGCGGACGTGCTGCACAAACTGCTCGGTCGCATCGGCGTGTCCGTTCTTCGCTTGCTAACATTCTCTCCAACGTGCCCCTTCATGTTCGCGCACCACGTGACCTCGAAGTCGAACGCGTTCCATCCTAACGTCCGGGGCCGAGACCGTCGTCAGCGCCTCCGTGTCGACGACGTTCTCTCGGTCACGTCGTCCGCCCCGTTCTCGCACGCAAGGGCTTGGAGCGCCGAGGGAACGGGCGACCGAAGGCGAGAGAGCGGGTGGCGAGGAGCGCCATTGCATGACCCCGGGCGCAATCGCGATTCCCCAAACGCACTGCGCTTCATCCGCACCGACGGCATGCGGAAACGTCACTCACCTCCGTCCTGTACTTGGTGGCGTCGTCCAGCGTGTCCAGTACGATTGCGTCGCCAATGAAGTTTGCAAACACTGCCGGACAAACGGTGAGGAAAGGGTGAAACTTCGAGCCAAGCACGTGAAACAATTACTAGACTGGAATGCGAGGCAAACCGGGGACCCACGGGCGAGCGGCCACTCACCAGATCGGCACGTTTCCGGATCTTTCTGGAACATGAAGTAGTCCAGGGCAAACTTGGGGTTCCCCGTGGGGACGAAAGACTTGTTCCTCATGTGAGGGAGTAGGCTGCGGAGAGTCGAGAGAGTCAGCTCAAGCTCCACGTGAGAGTATAAGACACCAATTTGAACGTAAACAAAAAATGTCCACTGCCTCAAGAAAAAAGTATCGGTGCTTGTACGCAGTCCACTAACCTCGGCAGATTCCGCTTGCGAATGGAGTCGACCGCAACCACCTGCTGCTTCCCGTTAGTTTTTCGGTAGACATCTTTCGCCTAAAGGAGAAGCGATAAAAACAGCCAATTAATTTCAAAAACCTGGGAATCCCTTCAAACTTTCGTGAAAACGTGAGAAGTAACACGAATGCAAAATGCTTGTTGTAGAAGGGCGATAGCAAACGGGAGTAGATTATTGAGGTTGAAGTCAAACGCACACAGGGTGTCTAAAGTTTGTAAAAAATCTGTGAAAGCTACACTAATGTGGTCTTTGCAGCTGAGTCATACGGACAAAGGGACCTAATAAAAAAGCTTAAGGGGGAACACATCCCAGAAAAAAAATTTCTGCAAAAAAAGTTGATTTTGAGAAATGCCATATTTACATCCACCAACATCTAGAGAGTATTTCCAGAACGTTTCATTAGTTTAAACTGCATAGTTGATTTTTTATAAATTATTTTCTGTCCACTGAGGCAAAAGAAAAGGTAGGGGTTGGAGCACTTTCAAAACATTTTTCTCGGTTCAGCTTTTTGGCAGTAATAAAACTATCGTTTCAGTATGAAACTATCAAGACTTAATATTTGCGGCTTATATATTGAAATATTATGAAGCTGGTTACTATAAACTTAGATTTTGCATTTTCATGTTCTTTTATTATGAAAAATCGTAATTCGCAAAACTAGGTAATTGTGGAAAAAAAAAATTATAAATTCTTTTTTACTTGAAAAATGCATTTTTTTATTTCTTTTTATAGTAATTGGCAACAAATATTCCAGTATGCATTCCACCAGAAACATATGTGGTTATGAAAACCATTGCTCAACGATAGATTCACTGAGCAGATTCTATGCAAAGCTATGCTTTACTTTGTTCTGGGGGTATAGTACCTCGTAAATTGGTTCACAGGTCTGAAACTTTGCATGCCCTCCTTCTATATGGCTACAAACTCCTCCTGCAAATATCACGCCGATTGAGTGAGCTGTTCCAAAGTTGACATGCCCAGGTAGTGTTCCCCCCTTAATCGTCACAATAAGTCAGTCAGATCACTAACTAAAATTTGACATATGGTTCCAATTAGGCACTTGTTGAGCATCATCAAAAACCACTAAATCAGTCAATTTTAGAAACACTCGAAGCATGTGGGAAGAAGCACAGGGATGTACGAAAGTTATCGTTCGTGCAACAGGCGCAAGGCCAACTGCGCAAAAACGTGAATGGTAAGATTATCATCCTCATTTTCGCATGTGCGCCTGCACAGAAATCATTAGTGTAGCTTTCGCATCTTTCTTTTTTTATTTAGAAAACAGCATAAAACTTAACTTGAGCATCCTGTAAATGCCACTAGCTATTCATATTGATGTAGACCTTTGGCACACCACTTGGAGCACAGCAAAAGGAACTCTTTACAATAGCGGCAACTCGACGAGACAGGTTCTATGAAAAACTGAGAACAAAATCACGAATTCGAAGACTCAAAAACGGCAGCATTATATAAGCTCCCCAATGGGACGTCACTGCGCGGATGATCACGCGATGTGATGCAAATGGATAGCGTCGGCTGGTGCGACATTTCAACGACATTGCGTCGCGATTGACCGAAAATTTCGGCGACGTCGCGTTGTGCCGTTTTGTGTAAACCACAGCCGACCACGCGCAGAACAGCTAGCACCAAACGAGTTCTTGCGGACGTGCTGCACAGACTGCTCGGTCGCATCGGCGTGTCCGTTCTTCGCTTGCTAACATTCTCTCCAACGTGCCCCTTCATGTTCGCGCACGACGTGACCTCGAAGTCGAACGCGTTCCATCCTAACGTCCGGGGCCGAGACCGTCGTCAGCGCCTCCGTGTCGATGACGTTCTCTCGGTCACATCGGCCGCCCCGCTCTCGCACGCAAGGGCTTGGAGCGCCGAGGGAACGGGCGACCGAAGGCGAGAGAGCGGGTGGCGAGGAGCGCCATTGCATGACCCCGGGCGCAATCGCGATTCGCCAAACGCACTGCGCCTCAACCGCAACTAATATCGGCGAAAGGGCGAGAGTACCGTCACTGTACTCGCCCTCTCGCAGCACCAAAACCACCCGCGATAAACGAGTGCATGCTCCGTTCATTTGCGGCAACACCGCACTCGCCCGGTACTGTCGACGCTGTAAAAAACGAGCTGCACCTTTTCCATGGTGTTTGTCACCACAACGTCGATGTCTCCCCTCATGTGCCACGACAACACAGCTGCCACGTCGTCCTCTTCTACCCAGGCAAGATGACCAATCTGGAAATCACCGTGCAAAGAAAAAAAGGCAATGCCAGATGAACGGAGCTTAGCATCTTAAATCGAGCGTACAAAACTATCATTCAAATAGAGCAGAAAATTTAATTTATATGCTATTCAATCTTCATAATCCAGTGTCTACTCCAAAGGTACGCTAAAATGATTGTCAAACGAAAGTTCACAAACTACACAATGTCTAGTAGGTAAACTTAGTACCGTATAATTGTGCGGATGGGCCGCACTCAAGAAAGGGCCACACCCACAAACTTAAAAAAAAGATACTCAATAATTTTTTTTTTTTAATTTATTTATGTATTATTTTTTAATTCCCTAAGGGCATTCGCCCAAAATGAAGAGATAAATGGTGAAAAACACGAGGTGGGCTACCTTTGAAAACGAGACAGCAAAACTTTATGAAACATTAATGATAAACACAGGGGCACCAGCTACAAACCACATGACACCGCAGCTGATACCGCATATTGCAGGCACAGCAAATTCACGTTTCACAACGCGATGAACGCACGGGAAATGGCTACAAACTCGTGTGTCGCGGGAAAGGATATTGCAGACTACGGATGCAACAGATTTACGTTTTACTGTGCGATAAACACGCGCAAACCGACTTCAAACTTCCGCGCCATGAGAACCGATGTCGCGTGCGCAGATCGCAGACAAAAACGCGGGAACCCACTGCAAACTCGTTTGTCGCACGCACTGGCACCGCAGATCGCGCGATTGATGCGATTCCCGTCGGAAGTCGCGCGACGTCCGACGGGAATCGAGGGGCGGGTGATGTTTCGAAATTTTTATGTTATGGATATTTGGCCAGAGAAACGGGATGGGCGATCTCTCGGGGGAGGGCACCCTTAAGGGATTTTACGGTAGTCACATTCTCCCTTTTCGAGGTGTGCCGACCGCTTCCACGGTGTGCGGACGCTCCGCTCTCCGTCTCTACATGCCTCCGCCATGTTCGGGAATATGGTGTTGACAAGATCTGCGTACAATGCCGGTTCTAAGCAAGACAAAGAGTGTAGTCTGGGGCGGGCTCACTGGTACGCTGCAGCCGCTCGACATCAGCATCAAACGGTCCTTCAGGTCAGGAGTTCCCAAACTCTATCATCGAGAGGAACCCCTAACTGGCCTGACCCGACGCCGAGGAACTCCTGCTGGTCTTGGAACTCATGTGATAAAGCGATACAGAAGCTTCGAGGCCTTGTAAACAAAACATTTACTGGAGAGTGTTGGGCTCATACTTACGAGCTAAAAAGTGTGTAAACTGTAACAACACTTTACTTGGTGGCAAATGCGATTGAGAAATTCCACTAGAAAAAATTCTGGTAGATTTTCAGAATTCCAACTGAAAAAAACAACAACAGAGAACTGCACATGTGAACCCAGAAAAAAGTTCTCTCACCTTGCCGAGCACGTCGGGCTCCTCGGGGTAAGCTGCCGGCATGAACGTCCTCTTGTTCTTGTTGTCCAGGGCCTGCCTTTGCACCTCGCAAGTCTTGATTGCTGGCCCCACGTGTTGTTCCTGGTGGAAGAATCAAGCAGGACAAGTCACTACCAGTTACTGGGGACGCATCCACAACTGGTCTCGTACATCGCGCGACAAAACGCAAGCCTTCCGTTGGTCGCCAACCAATCGTTTCAGACCCAACAGGATCGTGCAAAAACCACAATTGTTGTGTACATTTCTACCACAATAGTATTAAGTTCCCAGGCAAATTCCACTTGGTATTGACAATTTTCCACTTGTTTGACGGAAGTATTGGATTCCTGTACGATTTCAGTCTTGTGGTGACCAGTTTGTGCAGAGCAAAGATGTAGTTGACGTCACCTGTCACCAAGGGAGATAAACTTTCACTCACCAAGGTCGTTGCAATACCAAGCCTGTCGGCAGAAGGCACTCGCGCACAAATGACATTATAGTCAGATACAAGTTAAGAAGCGGGAGGCGGGGGGTTTCTCAGACATCCAATAGGCTTACTCCCCCCTCTGCAAACACCTGCATCCACCCCTGCAGAAAGCCACTGTTCCCCCGCAAAGCATAAATACAGTCGAAGCTCGTTATAACAGACCTTGATTTTGACCAAGGTTTCGGTCTGTTGTAAGAGGAGTATGTTGTTTGCAGATATGAAGTTGAGTCAATGGCACATAGAGGGAAACAAACCGAACTTTACGAATCTGTATGTTATATCCAAATGTCTGTTGTAACCAAGTTTGTTGTAATGAGCATAAACTGTAGTTTGCGTCCGTGACTCTGTGACACTGCCATGGAAACATTGCACCGACGTCACATGACCCGTCATGGCTACTGCTTATCCTTCTTGGTCCGAGCAGCGATTCCATACTGTGGCTGGTATGTGGCGGCGTTTATTTAGGGTATCGTTAAAGGGAGAGTTCCGCCTCAGTTTTTCAATGCCACTGTTCTGCCTCAAAGTCGGTTCCACACATTAATAGACACATATTAATAGTAGCCTAAAGTGCAGGTCACGGTAATTTTTTTTTTTTTTTCCGCAAGGTTATTAAAGTTATAAATTTGGTCCGAGTGGCTCTACGGGCGACACTGAAAACGTGATGTCAAATGCTTTATTACGAGGCAATGGGGGGGCATTTACAGCTTGTTCTTGACGAGCTACAAGAAGTTTGATGGTATTAAATGAAGGCTATTTAAACTCACACCACGAAACTGAAAAAAAAAAGAAAGAAAGCATGCACAACGCACTGCTTTTTGGACTGCCTGCTCAACTCGCAGGTAACGCAACGCATGACTTCACCCCCCCCCCCCCCTCCCGAGAGCGCAGGAAAGAAAATTTTAATGTTGGTTCTGGCGTCACCTTCATTTGCCGTTTTCTCAATAGCTACTTTGAACTTGGAGACAACAAATAGCGAGCCAAGAAGAGTAAAGACTGGTCATTCCGAAAATGTGTTTCGTTTGGGAAGCTTAAAAAAACCGCCAGACTCCTATCCGACTAGAGGCTGGCAACTCGGCAGCCATGGTAGCTAGAGACGAACCTACACAGACCGGACAATAGAACGATCTCGCCGAGCGCTCAGCGAATGTGCGACGCCACCACAACCTTAGCTTAGAAGAGGTACTTCTTGTGCTGTGCACCCGAAGAGCTGCAGCGAGGTTGTCGCACGTGGGGAAAGACCAAAGTTGCCTCAATGCAATGCGGTGGCGGCGGCGTAGCCAAACTGGCCGGCGAAATCGGTCTAGAGCAGAACCAGAACGTGCAAATCGAGCATAAACGTAAAAAAAATGGCAGCCCCTCGTTCACAGTGGCAGTCTGGAAGGTGCCAACCGAGACCGAAAAATCAAGCAACGAGTTGTATGGTGTCTGAAATTTTAGTCAAGCAACGACTTTGCGAAGGCATCCGGATAATCAAGTATGTGTGAAAGTTTGGCACCCGAAAAATTATTTGGCAACAGTTCTTGCCTTTCTATTCAAACCAGCTATAAATGTGCCAAGAGGACTAACAGCGACACGGTGACAATCAATATGTAACACCACGCTTAAAGACCAACAAAATGAGGGTACCTCTCGGATAGAATTGCTGTTGAACCCTATCCTCCTCAGCTCTCCCCTGAACTTTGATTCTTCCGTCTGTGCATCACGTATCACGGCTGGAGAAAAAGAGTGAAAGAAGCATTATAGCTGTTCATGCTGAAAGCAATAACTGTACAGAGTATCGAGGCAGACCAGCACAACAGAGACAACTTACCTTCTAACTCTGTGTAAATATTTTTTGTCGTCTGGAAGAGGTCCTCGAATGTCTGCAACTGCTTCAGCAGTTCAGTTCGCTTCTTTGTAAGCTTCGCCATCTCTTCTTGCTTGGATGCATCTGTACAAACAGCAATAAAAAGTATTTGTAAAGAGCATTCTGCAAGCTGGTAAATTTTCTATTCACCAAGCTGAAATAGTGACCATATACCGTATTTACTCGCATAATGAACGCACCCCCCACAACAAGTACCAATGTTTTGACTTTTTTTTTTTTTCTTTTCCCCTCCCGTAATGAACGCACCTCCAATTTTCGGCTCCGCGAGTCTCGAATAGCGTCCAACTCATTAAGCCAATTTTCTCTTGCCGTCAAGCGGTCAGGCCGAGTTAAGCCAAGCCAAGCCGCTCTCGTAATGGCTGCAAGTGCGTAGTTCCGAAAGTGATCAACCGTGAAACCGAGAGGCACGCACATTTGACGAAGCTTGGGTCGAGGAATTGCCCAACTCTGAACATTCTTCGTCTATCAGATGCATTGATGTCAACAAACACACCATCGTCTGTGGTCCGCTTTCGGAGAGTGAGATCGTGAAAGTGATTAGGCCTAAGAACGGTCGCATCGCTCTCCATGCTGAGTGAGCTTGGTAAGGCGCTTTTCCTTCAGCAAAGGGCACGCTGAAAGCACCCTAAAAAGGTTTGCCACTTATAAAGCATGGTTACTGTGGCACGCCCCCGACCAGCCGTGGGTGCACCTCCATCAGTGGAGATGTGCCACAGTACCTTGCCGTGTCATATTGGCACCTAATATGACATTTGCACAAAGTGTATAAATGCAAGAATTTTACCCCGCGTAATGAAAACAAGTGTGTTCATTATGCGAGTAAATACGGTATGCATATTGTACAATCATTCTGAGCAGCTATACACATATTCAAAAGGCTACAAACAAGGCGTTATACATGATCAAAAAAAGGCAGACCTTCACAGCAAACTCAGCACTACAGTTAAGGTATCGATAGAAAAAAATAATTGAAAGGTGCTGAATATGCACGTTCAAAATCAAATTCCCCTCAAATACCCACAACGTTCTGATCATAAGCAAATGTTTGAATATACGGTACTCCAAATTCGCATCTCAATCAATTGCCCGTGTCCCCTCCTTCTGGAAAAAAAAAAAAAGGCACTTCACATTTTAGAAGGCCTTGAAACACTTTTGTTCAAGATTCAAAAGAGCCCACAGCAGCGTTCAACACAACCATCTATACTGGTTTGCTAAACGCTTACAAAGCTTGCACATCAACTCTGTTACTGAGAAGGCGGTTGAAATATATGAAACAATGACCAAAGCCACCTTAACCAGGTTCAGTTCCTACAGTTAAAACTCAATCTAACGAAGCTAAGGGGAGCCTAGTTATGAGATGAAAACCTGGCAGTACCGGTCAAAAATAATGAAAGCCATTTAATTGGGAAAGATAACTAAATGAGACAATGTAAGGTAACTTTCACACTAATTGTGCCGATGAATGTCACTCGAATAAATCAGAATTCAACAAACGATATTGAAAATGGCAATTACTACACCCAAAATATTTTCATTAAAACAATCATGACAGAAGTCTGAAATCCCTCGTAAACAACACAGACGTAAATGCAACAGATTAAAGCAATACTGAAATGAAAATTGAAATATAATTCTCACGTTCAGAAATGAGTTAGACACAACCACCAATACCTGCGAACGACAATCGCACACTCATATTTCAAACGGATGGCTATATTTTTCGTTCCGAATGGCCGATTCTGGCGAGCGCATGAAGAGCAGCCATCGGAGAGCGCGATGCGTCTTGGGAGGTCCGGCCTCTCCAGTGCGTTCGTGACGTCTCGTCTCCCTTCACGTAACAAGGCTACTGCGAGGCTGGCGTGGTTATGAGCTTCGCCACTTGGTCGCGTCACCGCGTTACAACCTTGCCGTTCGAGATGCCCGAGGACTGGTTGGAAGGCACGGTAAACATGAGCGGAGACGAATGAGTAACTTGTGCCCCAAAACCCCACTGACTTCCTCCTCCCTTTGGTCTCACCCCCTCTCCCTTCTATTCCCTAGCCGCAGGAGTTGAATAGGTGCGTGGAGAGAAGTGAAACCTAGTTCGGTTAAGTTTGACAGCCTACGCGTACTTCCGCGGAGTGGCGCTGCTTTCTGGGGAAGGTCATTGTAACAGCATTCCAAGTAGCTTCAGGAACATTCACCAGGTGCAATTTGGTCTTCAAGCAAACAGTGTCTTTTCGAACAAAAAATTGGTGTCTTTATGGTGTTGCCACGACATAGTTAAACTTTAGACACTAAAATAGGCGCTAGAATTTTATTCCAGTGCTCCCTTAAGGCCCGTTCACACACTCGCGCTCGACCCCGACTGACTGAGACAAGGCCGATTTTTAAGCCTTCTGTGATGGCTTACAACCGGCTGCATTGCTGTGCATCCGGTCGTAAGCCGTCCTAAGAGGCTTAAAAACAGGTCTTGTCTCGGTCGGCAGTTGTCAAACGCAAGTGTGTGCAAGTATGTATGCAAGAGGGGTCACCATTGTAGAAGAGGAAGGGCACTTCGTAGTGAGGTAAGGCCGTCTTCACTTGCGACTTGGGAAACGACGGCGTGAACCGCAAGATGTACTGGAAGCCGTCCACTCCTTCGGTGTTCTCCTGAATTTGCAGGTTCTGCAGACAGAAGGGAGCAGAGAACCACTGTCATAAACATTGCATAAAGACCCTACGACTGTTCCACTAGGAAGAGCGGAGAGCGAAAAAATGCCCTCCCCCTCTCACCCAGCGCGTCGTCTGCTCCGCCGAGTGGGCCGTACCTAACATCCGGCTGACGTTGAAACTCGGTTTAAAATCGCGCCATCTCGGATATTCCAAGCGCAGATGCGCGGATTTTCATATGCAACTTATCGTGAAATGCTGTGCTCGATACAAAAAGACTATACTTCGTCTCACCTTAGTATGGACTAACTGCGAAGGCTGTGCAAGCACGAGCAGCTACCCTGGACTGCCTTTACAGGCTTCATCCAAAGCAACTAGCTCGTGCTTTTAGCATGCGCGGCTAACAATTGTCCATGCTAAGGTGAGACGAAGCATAACTGTGTTCAATTGCTCCGTTACCTGCGTGCAAACAAAAAAAAATATAAAAAAATGGGAAAGGTGTGTCAGATTGGCCGGTCTCTCCGGCGAAAGGTAAATCCAGGTTGCTGTAGTTTTTTTTTTGCAATACAAAGTTCGTACTGGTGTAGGCCTTTACCGACAATGAGTGGAAGTCTGGACTAATAAATAAAAACATACTCTCCTGACGCAATAGACACAGTGGTTGAGGGTAGTACTGCCGGCTGACTCCATTGCTATTGAAGTAACCGAATAAAGATACGCTAGTTGATCATTTACTCAAATAAAACAACAGAGAGCTATAGGCTGATTTAGGAGTAGCCATAAACATTCTAAGAACGCGAACCACTTCGCAACGGCAGCCACAGGCGAGAGTTCGATGTTCGGTACAGCACGCCGGTACAGCCCAAAGATGGAGAACGGCAACCTCCCGGTTCGTCAACTGCTAGCGGAGCCAGGCGCGT
Organism: Ixodes persulcatus; assembly: GCA_013358835.2. Classification (NCBI taxonomy): domain Eukaryota; kingdom Metazoa; phylum Arthropoda; class Arachnida; order Ixodida; family Ixodidae; genus Ixodes; species Ixodes persulcatus. The sequence goes on along the minus strand of JABSTQ010009327.1, from coordinate 180,706 downwards.
GCCCTCTCTCTCGTTTTACCCCGCCCAACCTGATGAACTTCCCGGATGTGTGGAGAGGGCGCTGCGGCCCAACAAAATGTCGCCGCCCTGAGAGCGCCAAATGGAATGATCTATAGCCTGTGCTCGGTCAGCGCAACTTTCCCCCTGCATTGTACGCTTGGAGTCCGCCGTCCTTTCTTGAAAGTGTTTACTTTATTTGCCTTTTCAGGACGCTTACCTTTTAAAGCGATAGCTTCATGGACAACACTTTGCAGAGATTTTGAGCTCGTCCACGGTCGCTGCTGCTATGAAAAAACCTTCTTCTCTCCCCCTTGTCGCGAGGAGAGGGAAGTAGGTTCTTCCCATCGGCCGTGCCGTGCGAAGAGAGAAAAGAGGGGAGCCCCGGCATCTTACCAGTAACGGCGCGACGAAAGGAGAGTCTCCTGTCGTTAGCTTCAAACGGTTGTTTTCAAACATTACTCGCGTTATACGAAATCTGGCAGTATCCAGTGGCTACACGTAACGTTGGATGGTTTTAGAAACTTCCACCGCGTTCGATTTCAAAGTAAGATCTCTACTTCTCGAACCCAACTTGAAATGTAAAGCCGTTCTGCTCAAATTTGTCGCCTTGCAGCCGCCTTTGCCGCAGAGCTTCGCCTCGTTTCTCTGCTTGCGTTTCTCTCTCCCCCTTATCTCTCAACTTCAACACTACCCCTTCCCTTCACCTCTCAACGTAACGGGGAAAACCTATGCCCACCCATGCGCCACCACAGCCGCGCACTCTTCCTAAATGGGCTGGCGTTTTGAGGCTTGCATTCACCAGGCGAGTGCTCACCCAACCCGGTTCACGGCGGCCACCACCGTGAACTGGCACGCGCATGCGGTGCCTCACCTTACCCACTTACTTCACGGATCACCGAGCACTCGTGGCAATTGTTAGTGGCATCTACGACGCCAACAACGACGGCAATGAGAATGAACCACATCGCACCTCCGTCCCCAGGTACGTGGCAACACCATTTTGCCCGCATTGCGCGACCGTGCTACAGCTATCGCTTTTACTTCTTCGCACATTGTGGGTGAAAAATACAGTTGAACCTCGAATTAACGAAACCAGATTTTGCGAATTTCTCGATTTAATGAACGAATTCGGATTCCCCGCGCACGCAGCCTTTGCCCGCAAAATGACTTTCTCGATTTTACGAAGATCCCGATTTAACGAAATAATTAGCGGGTCCCGGTGAATTCGTGAAATCGAGGTTCGACTGTACTACTTTCTGTTGGCTATCTTCCACTGTAAGAAACAGGGAATACCAGGGCTCGCAGCCTGCAAACCCTTTGCAGCAAAAGTATGAAAAGAGCAAACGTCGAATGGCAGGCCATTCGACGTTCTTCAAGGAGTATCTCCGCCGACATAATCTCTGGAAAGACATCACGATTTTCGCGAAAAATAGCTCATCTGGTGCGGGGTAGGGGACAGTTCAGACACGTCTGTTCCTTTGCTTAGGCGATGTGCAAAAAAACATCCTCTTAAACTTGTCCGGATTTCGTCCGATCATCGTGAAGTGACTCGTCGACACTAAATTGGATATGCTGTGTCATTCGAGATGTTTCTCAAATTAACCCTGTTTGGATAACGTGGCACCTTGGGGTACATACAATGTGTTGTTCGATTGATGGGTCTTGTATTTAATGTTGTGAGTGGGGAATACCCATGCCTTTCGGCTATCTTGTGTGATCAAATATTTTCGACAGTCAAGACCTTTGTAGATTGGCACGGTGAATACAGTCTACGCCCGTTACAACGGATCCGGCAACAACGGACTTCCGGTTACAACAGACTATTTCTGTTTATTTGTTTGGTCCTCATGCATTTTCAATGAAGCCCACTCCGCCAATAACAGACCCGGCTATAGCAGACTTTCGGCTACAACAGACTAAATTTGGGCGAAAATTGCTTGCCCTGAGCGTCAATAGCGGACTTACGCCCTTACGCGGTGCCGACACCAATTTTCTTTTTTTGGTTTGCTCTATGTCTGGCAACATTGTCGGCGCGGAACCAGTCATTGGCGTAGCCGAGCCAAGCCAGGGACGGTGCAAAGTAGCCATTTTTTTCTTCGTGCCGCCTGCGACAGAGTTAGCAATGGCTGGTTGTAAAAGAAAGCAAATTTCGCTCTCCGACAAGTTAAACATCATAAACGCAGTCGACAATGGCGGAAAACAGGCCGACATCGCGAGAAGAATGGGCCTGTCAAAGCAAACGGTGAATTTGTTTTGTTTTTGCTCAGCTTAGCGCGCGCCTCTACGCGCTAAGCCTTTATCGAGCGCGGGTGCTTAGCTTCAGAAACTGCATTAGGCAGTTACATTCCCCGTGTGCTCGCTGTGAATAAATGCTGCAGGCGTGCAGAAAAAACTGAGAAGATGGAGTGGCTGCAGCATTTATATGTAATAGCGGCCGCAGTTCCCACTTGACGATCGTACCCCCCCCCCCCCCCCCCCCCCCTCTGTACTACATACTCCGGATATAGCAGACTTTTTTTCCCGGATTTAGAGGGTCCGTTGTAACGGGCGTAGACTGTATTTGGCAACCAGAAAAATTTGTGTAAAATGAAACAAACATTACAGTTGTATTTGTTCTGCCGCGCACGGATTCGCTAAAATTAGCTTTTATTTGTTTGTATTTGTTCCCAGAAATGGTAAAATGCTTCCTCAAAGGCTCTGAAAATTTTTGTTTGCCATAATAAACACAAAGAACAATAAAACGCAGCAATTTAGCCGCTACCGGTGTCAGGAATTGCACTTACGCAGGCTGCCACAGCCCACTGATGAGAAAATCCACAGCTCAGCGCAGTTGGGTAACACTGACATACACTCTCTCAAGACCAAGGACGCGCGCTCTAAATCATCTGGTTGGAGACTGCCGCTGGAAAGGTCTATATTGTTGAGTTGTTTAGAAGACTGCCAATAAATATCTGCCAGTGCAACATAGAATAAAGGAAACATAAAACAGAACCTGGCTGTATGATATTTCCTTCCCTTATAGGTCCTCCTGATGTCACCGTAGTCACGAGACTTTTGTCTTTTTCGTACAAAGATTTACAAGCGGCCACAATTCAAAAGTCAGTCTAGCCACATGGTGTAATACGCCAAAACCAACTAGCCCAACTAGCCATCTTTAGTCTAGCCGCCGTGGATGGAAAGCACTTTGTTGGGGCACTAGCCTAGCAGATGCGAGCACACCTTAGCAAGGTTTATCTCGTAACACATGATACACACATCAACAGTAGAAACATTTATTCTCAGCACGAGATTGCCAAAGTGAAAATATTGTTTCACAGTCATTCTTCCATGCCAGCAGCCCAGCTTTTGCGTAAGAAATATTGTCGTTCTAGCTCAAACAAAAGCTATTTTTTTTTTTTCACTTTAACAACAGGTATTACGACAAAATGAAACCGATATGTGTTCCTGTAAACTACCAACAAAGAATACATTTCACTTCATAAACAAAGGTCAAAGTCTCGCAAATGTAACTCTCCTCCTTTTGTCAAAACAGACGTTTGTAGCGACGTTCCCCAAGTGCATCGCTTGCACCGGAGACGCAGTTGGGAGGCACATGCCCGAGCGAGGACCTTACCTGGACAACCGCACACCCTTTGCAGATAGGCACTTGGTAGGAGTTCACATTCCCTTCAAAGTGAGGAATCTCGGTCACGGCGGGGTCGGGAGAAATGATCTGCAGCGTCAACGTGCCCGTCAGGTTCGCTGCCGTGTTGTTCCCAAACCGGTCCTGAACAGAAGAAAGCACAAAGTCTGGCATTTTTACTAAAAACAAACGGAGCAGGATGTGCATCTCCCAAGAGAAACTGCTCAACACTAAAGTGGCCGTTTCTATCTGAGAAGGAGCCTGTAGAAGCCACTCTCTTAGCGAAAGATTGTCCGCTATTCCGAGGTTTCCAGGAGGTTCCTCCTCCACTTCTTCCGAAAGGCTCGTTTATACCTCTATGCAACGTGCACGTGGCGCGGCAACATTGTGCCGGCAAAAACCAGACCCTCTATGGTCCAGCATCTTAAAGTAAACGACGCGACTGGTGGCTTTCGCTGCGCTCCGACTGCGCCAACACGGAGATGGAACGTGTTCTATCTCCGTGTGGCCGCGTCGGGCCACCAAACCGGAATGCATTGCATGCCCACTCCCACCAAGGTGGCGGGGGAACGGCTTCGCAAAGCCGACAACAGTTGGCGCACTTGTGAGAGAAAATTCTATGCGCGCTCCTTCTGCGGCTTTCGAACACATACGACTATGGAATGGTTGAACTGGCGACCAGTGTGGGGTGGCTAATGTAGCGCATTTTACGTCGACCACCACACAACCGACACGCTGGAAACATCGGACTATAAACGAGGCTCGTTAAGGGGAGATGCGAGTCGAGAAATAAACGTTTCAACTTGAAGTTTCGATTTTTGTTTTTTAATGCTTTTCTAATCTGTATTCGACTAGAGATCGAACCGTGTCGCCCTCGTGCGGCCGAAATTGGAAACAAGCGAAAGCGGGGATACCGCCGTGCATCGTCTGCTACGGGCTCACGTTCAGAAGCGTGGATCTCGACGACGCAAGCCCGTTTCCGGCTGAGCTGAGCCCTCCTCATTAAACGCTTGTTGTTATTGTTGTCGTTTCTTCTAACTAAAGATTGTGTTGTATCGTTTCACAGACGCGAAAATTAAGCAAAGCGATTAATATTAAGTTGGATGCTTTCATAATCTTAGTGTTGTGGTTTGTAGAACTGCTGGTCCCACATATTTTTGTTATCTCGCACAATCCATAGCCTTCATTAAACAATGAATCTTGATTGGAGCTGTGGGTTGATTAAAAAAATAACCCAACTGATTGCCACCGTTCAATAGACTAATCAATTGATAAATCCGTTAGTTGATTTTTCTCCAGTCATACTGCATGAAAGACATCAAAACTACACATCTTTTTACTATTTTCACTAAGTCATAAATGGCATATTGCAGTCATATCTTAAAGGGACAATGAAGGCAATTTCGGATATTTTTTTGGCGATTGAACTGGGTTCCAGGCACGTCTCAGGCCACGTTGCCCAAATTTGAGCCGAAACCAGCACTTGTGGGCCGCGCAAATCAATTAAACAGTCGCGGTAATAATCGTACCGGGATCGACTGGGGCGACGCCCCGAGAGTTGCGGGAGAAGCCAGGAGAATGCGGAGCTCACGTGACCCATGCGGGGCCAAGAGCGCGACGTCACAAGAGACGTGTCAGCGATTGGTCGAAACGAGACGCCCTCGGTCACGTTTTGGTTCGCGATTTTTAGGAATACTGTTCTAATTTCCACTTGAGTAACCATGAAAAGTATAAATCAGACCGGAAATCATTACTAAATCGTAAATAAAGCAGCGTAATTGTTTTTCTCTTTGCTACGCTGGACGCGAAACGGGCAACGAGCAACTATGGGCAAACAAAATAGAATAAAAAAAGAATGTCAGTGTCATGTTTACTTTGGGAACACGGTACTCGAAGGATTCTGCAAAGTGGTAGTCATGCTAAAGTTGTGCGCTGTAGATGGCTGTTCTAGCGGTCGACTGAAGACCAGTATTCGTTCGGGCGACACTAGTTTTTCACGTGTGGGTTGCTGTTCGTGTTCTTTGACGACGAAAAGAGGATGCCCGACTTTGGTGAAAACCAAAAATGGTGCTGTTTATTTTCTCCTTCTTGGGGAGCGTCCCCCGCGGAGGAACCGGTTCCCGGAACGGCCGGATCCCTGCTGCCTTCCCCTCGGCATCTCCCCCGCGTCCCTGTACTTCGGCAACGCGCCTCTCTCGTCTCGCCCGCGTGAATCGTTGCCGGCTGGCGCTCTCCGTCAGGTGATAGCGGAGGCCGCCACATACACCCGTTCCGTTGGTGTTAGGTCACTGAACGGAAGCCCGAACTTGCTCGCGAGAGCAGCATTGTCGCCCATGTTGACAGATTCGACGAAACGACCGCGCCACCGCGCTGCTATAACCCACCGCGGTAACCAGAATCTCGACCTCCTAAATGCTACCGATACCGACTATTCACACTTGACGTCACTCCCTATGTCACCTCCGTTTTCGGAGGCCCAGAAATGAGAATGGAGATAGTTCAGTTTCGGTTTCTTCAGGTATTTCATAGGCACAGAAATACGCGTCACAGATGTCTATGAAAAATTGGGCAGCATGCTAGGTTCCCAAGAAGCCTAAAAATAAAAAAAATAAAATCGTCTTCATTGTCCCTTTAAACTTGACGCTGTGATGCCTACAGAAATATGAACACGGGAAGCCTCTTAAAATGAAGTAGTTTTTAAGTTATTATTTAAACAGTACGATCAACCTCGATGACAATCACAAGCCTCCTAAAGTGGTTTACCGTGCAAGCCTGCATCCTAAAAAAAATAAGGACGCCAAAAATATTAAAGCAGGCATTTTTCCTTTTTTTTCCCCCGACTTTCTCCAACAAAAACGTCCGATTAAACGAGAAAAAAAATTATCGCATATAAAGCATCACTCGAATAATCTGAAGGTTAATCGATGAACTGCCAGGTCCCGATATGCGTAAGGTTAGGGCACAGGGTTATTGGAAAGTCTCGTGAGAGTCGTTGGCCCTCGTCAGTAAAAAAGTGTCGCTGCGGCCGATGCTGTATGTGTGGGGGTGTGGGTTGTTTGTTGGAGTTGCAGAGTCTACTACGTTTGAATAGAAGATTATTTAGCCAGAAATTTATGATATTAGCCTCTTCATATCCGCGGCCCTCCCCGAGAAAATTAAAAAGGGTGAACCCACCCTATTGAGAAGAGCATTCAATAGGGAGACTTAGAATTGCACACGCTAGAGCTTTGCGTACGCAAAGAATAGCGTCGTCGCCACTGCACATGCGCCGAATGCTAACCACGTTTTGTGCTTTACGTGCGCTATTTTAGCGTATGCTATCTTGCGGAAATTGCGTGCATACGCGAAGAGTCTTTGCGCTCCTCCAAGGTTCGTAATGAGAAATTTGGCTAAAGCCAAGACGAGCAGAGTTAAAAATGGCGGCTCCCGACCATGGCGGCGGCCGCTTTAGCGGCGTCGTGAGCTCGACGTCGGCGGCATCCTCGCGACTGGTATTTTCAATACAGGACGACATTGCACTCGGTTTGGAAAACCCAGTAAGGTGGGCAACTATCACTGGCAACTCAATGCTTGCGACGCGCGAACATTTCTCGGCGAAAGTACGATGTGCGAAGGCCAGTACTCGAGACCTCTCTTGCCGAGGCGACGCAAGCAGACACAATCGGTCGACCGCTTGCATCCCATTCTCATGTTTAAACAAATTAAAAATGTTACTCTGGACCAAAAAACTCGTTTTTTTTTTTTTTTTTTTTTTTCGAGTAACAGCATTTCGTGATCAGATAAAATTAGCGCAAACGACAAGAGAAGAGAAAGGTAGGACAGGACAGAGCGCTTCTCTTGTCGTTTGCTGCTAATTTTATCTGATCATGTGTAACCAACTAGCCCAACAGATGTTATTGTAGCATTTCGTGTGTGAAATAAAAATTGTGACCGTATCTTGGTGGCATTGCAAGCGCGAGATGCTTGGGCTTTTGTGTCGTGGCAGAGAAACGCTATTCCAGAACTCCCTTGCGTAGTGTGCGCTAACGCAAGCGCTAAATTTAGCACTAGCGTGCGCTAATATTGCGTACGTTATCTAAGACTCCTTAATTACACGCACACTGCTGCGTTGCTCGGTTACACTCGTTTATTCCACTTGCGGCAGATATATTAGAACCATTTGTTTCACTTGTTTCAGTTGTCCTGCCAACGAACAGTTTACGGATCATAACTAGAAGAAGCACTCTCCTCATCGCAACGTAGTAGAGTTGTTCCGACTCCAAAAAACTTACCCACACCATGGCACAGTAAAGGGAAACAGTGGCTGCGGTGGAACCCAATAGCATGGTAATTTCCAAAACGGCCCTGGCTTCTCTCCATGCGAAATATTTATACTAATGCAGAAGCTAAAAGTTACGAGAAGAAAAAAATGTAAAGAACCTGCGATTTCACATGTAAGTATCCAAATTGGAATTTTTTGTTTTGCTGCGCTTTTCTTTGTGTTTTGTTCCTGAGGCGCGTGCTTGATGACGTATTGGTGTGACCATCTTCCGGGCGCATCGCCGCCGCTTTTTCGCGCAATGGGGCAAGTCAAGCTTTCGCCTTAAAATTGAGTGCCCAAGACGGGTGTTTTTTATGCATGTCACGCAGCATGGATATTGAACTGGAGCAGCTATCAGCAAATGGACTGCAAAAATAAAAAGAGGAGCCCAATTTCTACTAACTGCGCAAATTTCAGCCCCATAATCCCAATATTAACACAAAGCCGCTTCAACTATCCTCGCATTTTGCTTGATTTGCCGTTTCTCTGTCACAAACACAAGCGCATGGCAAGGGGCACAAGTTGAATGCCACCAAAAGAAAGAGCAAAAGCGATATTCGTTCGCGCCACGTGCGACGAACCTTTTGCAGCATGTAGCACCGACTGTGGAGCTAAGTAAAAAAAAAACCCAATCACGTAAGACTGCAAACGGCAGAGTGTCGTAAACCAGAATCCCCGGTAAGACCGAACACCCCGATTAATATCTGTCGCTTTCTGTACAACGTGGATTTCGGGTAACATTTTGTGGGCCTTCACTGTCCTTACTGATGGCTCAATTCAAATTAGACTCGTTATACTTCTCCCAAAATCGACCGCGATCCTTGCAGCGAGTTGCACAGTCTCGACGCTGAGCGCAGCAATCCGCAGAGCTCAAGGTCGTACGGCACTCGCTGCCCCAATTTGGCTCGGGCAGCTCGTGACTTCCGCCGTGGTTCTCTCCGGACTGAAATGAACCGCAGCCGAGCAATTAAAGCGAGTCAAACTCGGGACGTACGGTGAGGTCGAGCTTGAGGTACTTCAGGAGGTTTCGAGAAGAGGTCTTGGCCTGATTCGAAACCGAAGGGATGGTGGGGTCTTGCTGGGGAGCTATCTTGACCGGGGAGTCGGGCTGCACGGTCAGCGATATCTGAAACACGACATACGTGCGCTCTCTGAACTGTTCTTTCAGTAGATCGGCGCCAAGGCTTGTGGCACAACAGGACTGGCAAAAACAAGTACAACCAGAGGGTTATAAGTTGACATAAGTGCACACCCAAAAATATATCTAAAGAGAAAATAAGATTTTCATTAAAAAAAAAATATGTTGCGGCATTTTTTTTATGTGTTTACCGGGCATTCGGACTGTGTCGCGTGGGTTTCTGAAGTGAGCTGTACTTCCTTTCTCTGGCGCTATGCTTTCACGGAATTGTCCTCGGGTCCACAAAGACAGCTAAAACCGTTTACACAAAGTTTCAAATGATAGATTTATCTTGATTCGACGGATAAGGTTGGTATACACAAAACGTGTTTCCGCGGCATTCTTTAAATTTGTAATAAACGTTGCAAGTTTTTTTTTTTTTTTTTTTTTTGCTTTTTTTAAAGTTTTTTTTGGTTATGGCAGGTTATATATCGTTTTAATTTATGTAATAGTGGACACGTCTCGAATTTCTCGTGTTTTCTCATAATCTGCGCGAATAATGCCCAACGCGTATGCCGTGACGCCCATTGTCGGAGTTCGGCAACTGCGTTTGAACTGCTAGTAAAGACCACCGTGGCAGAGACAAAGCCGGCAAGCTTCGCATCCAACCGCTAATCGGTGCGGCGGTAGAACGTCGAGCTCACAATCGTAGGTTCAATTCCCACGGGGGCGCGTTTCGATTTTTGTTTTTTCTTCTCAATTTACCGCTGTTTGGTACAGACCATCCTCCGAAGCATGTGTTACACATTTCGTATGGGTTACCTCGGAGTTTCATCGCACTCTCCTCCGGGATCCCAGCACTCAAACGCACTTTGCGTTAAGAGATCGAACACATATACTTTTCAAATACAGCAGAGCCACACCGACATATTCTTGGGCGATACGTTTTCCAGGCTTTTACATTCACTAACACCGGGCCCATTGAATTCCCATAGGGACACGTGTATTGATTTCCCACTTGTTGCGTCTGACTTTACGTCCCCAAACCGCTGCCCGACGCGGCCGACGGGACGCGTTGGACCACCCGGTCAAGGCCGCCCTCTTCCCTTTTCTTTCCGTTTTTTGTCCCTCTGTCCTGTGCTCTTTGTCCGGGCAGGCGTGACCTTAGACTAGGCTCGAAAAGGATTCGCGCTTATGCAATAGCCCGGACATTGTTCCATCTCTTTCTTTGATGCGCATGCATGTGCTTCCATGTGCTCGAGCGAGCTAATTTGGAGTGTGTAATTATTAGTTATAATTATGTCGTTGCACACTTGAAAATGAAGTCCAATGAGCATGCGAAGCAGGCCCGAAGAATTCGGTTTTCCAAGTTTTTTTTTCTTTCGTTCCCGCGCTCCACTCACGAATCGTCATTAAAGGAAGCATGCTTGTTGCACGCGCAGGAGAGCGCACTAGAATCTCGTTAATTAGAACCCGAGGGAGACCAAAACTTTGTTTGAATAATGCAAAGGTTGAATTACCGGGAGTTTCCTTCCTAGAAACAGATAGGACAGGACCTGCATGTTAGTTTGAATTATCCGCAAGTTTGAACTAAAGAGAGTTACAATTAACGAGATTCCACGTACAACCAGCGTTTCTCTTTGAACAACTGCAGCTTAAGCGGTACACCATTCCATTGAGTTCTATGGCAGGTAGACCAGTGGTCAGAAAAAGCCCCATTACATTTGGTCTTATACAATAAGCAGTTGTGTTATAAGTCATCTCTACTGTATTTGAAGCTTTCCTTAGAGATCAGGTGGGTACTTTGTTGGGAACGTATTTAAAGACACTGCCAGAAAGGAACCTTGACATCCAGCATGAGACAGCCAGTCCATACCTACACACGTTCAAACGTTTTGTTTCTCGGTGCATGCACACTAAGAGCGCTCAACATTGGTCCGGGAACTTACGACAGAGCTGCTGATCATGTGCTTCCCATTGTTGAAGTGAAACTGGAGGTTGTATTCCCCAGCTACCTCGGGAACTTTCACTTTCCTGAGGTCGAGAGGATGAAATCAGAACAACCAATCAACAACATAGCATCCCTCGAAAGCATCTCTAGAGTGAAACTCTAGACACGCATCGATACAAAACCAAAGCATCATATTTCCTAAAGAAAAAAGCACACCAAAGCCCAAATGCAGCAATAGAAGCAAGCATTAAGGGGGGACACTGGCTAGAGGTTGAACTTCTGAACTATCCAAATGATTGGAATGAAATTTGCAGGGGAGATTTAACTTCAGATGTAGGTGTACTGTGCAAACTTTCAGCTCTCTGGGACAACTTTACATACCTGCATAAGAAGATATGTCACTCTTTGTTAAGAAATCTATGATATGCAAATGAAGCTACTAAGCATCATTTTAACTGCTTGAATATAAAGTGGGGGTTGTGGGACGTCGGGCTATCTAGTTTTTATAACTCAAATGTAAATATTTCAGGAAGAGTGATTACCTCAAAATATGAGATGCATATCTGTCTTATGTCAGTTTTTAAAAACATAGTTTTTTCTCGATGAGGACTTAAACTTAAAACAAAATAAAGTAGACAGCCCGATCCCCCAGTAAATTTCAGTTCAGAAACATCTTAATTGTGATATCAGAATAATTTTACCTTCGAACAAAAGATTCCTTCGTATGAATATTGCAGCAAAAAGCGGAACTGAGAAAAATGCATTCAAACATTGCACTACTTTACTTTGTTACTGCCTCACAATGTGTCGAAAATATTTTATATCAACATAACTATTTGGTGCAGGGTTATGAAATTTAGTGTAAGGGTGTATAATATGTTTTTAATACCAAAAACCTCAAAATTGAAAAACATATTTTTTCAAAAAATTTTGAAACTTAGGCCCATATCCCCCCTTAACAAACAGAAAAAGGCAACCCACCTGAAATGATAAATTCCGCCAGAGGATGTCGACTCGGCTGGATTGGCGGTGAACGTCTGCCGTAAAAACGAGAAACAAAAAAATGTACATTGCTCACAACGACTCGCAGAAATGAGAGAATAAAGGGAACCCATTTCACGTAATAATTATGACACGCAGAGAGGAAAAGAGGTCTACGGGATTAGGCATCACGAAAAGCATGTCATGCAAAGATCACCTGACCACCCATCGTGCGACCACACTATGCGACACCATGGCATCAGTGACGCCACATGGTGGGATCAAGTGGCCATGTGATCAAAGTGGCAAAAAAAACCACGAGATCACCGCACTCCCGCGTTCTCATACTTTCGTAACAACTTTTCATGATACTCTAGACCTGAAAACCAACCCACAAAATCATTCTGCTTTAAGAAAACAAATAAAACGAATGAATATTGAAATGAGCCCATAAAACGAGGTGAATTCGTCGCTCCGCCTTTTCCTTTTAGCTGTTTCTAGGGTAATGAAACTGAGAAGCAGTCAGCTAAAGCGAGCACAACCCACCTTTTGATTCTTGGGCGAGCAATCGATGCGCAGCAGCTTCATGCTCAGCTCCTTCCCTCTCAGCGAGCACATGATGTTCCCGTCCTCAGCAAGCACGTGAACTGCAATTTCTGCGCAGCCACAGACGAAAGACAGTCGTTAGGATCCACCTTCCTATGGTTCCTGGAACTGCAAAACTCATTGAGTCCCCAAACAACCAGCCCGGTTCACCCAAGGATATGCACGCTGCTTGCACTCCTGCTAGCGCTGCCAGGCCACAAATGAACGGCCCTCTTGGGTACACCACGCGTTTTTGGTCACTCGGGCTTGGATAAACAATATAAAAAATGCAAACTGGCGATTCTTTCAACATTGAAACCGTTGCACCGCCCCTTTAAGCTGCACAAAACACTCGGTTGCAATCGAACACAAGTACAGTCGAACCCGTTTATAACTAACTCGTTTGGATGCGCATATTAGTTCAATATATCAAACGTAGCAAGTAATTCTGGAACGAGTAACTACGATCTCAAGAGCGACAGCCCTGTAAACGGAGATACAGTCGCCGCCCAATTTTTTTGGACGGCGGTCATTCGGACTTGTTCAATATTTTGAACCTAAAGGAGGAACTGTGACCTACCCGATAGGAATAGTTCATATTCACGACTGATGTTTCAAAGAGCTTCAAGTCCAAAAGTTCGATCTTTCGGACAAAATCGTCGCGAGCGACCAGTGGGTAACAAACACCCCAGAGAAGTGGCCATATTGGATTATATGTTGGCTACACATGGATTGGCTTGGTTTGGCAGCGCTACTTGAGTACGGCTAAGTCCTGCCGCTAGGTGGCGCTGTACGGCTTTTTTTTTCTCTAGCTGCGCGCCATTATCATCATCATTGTCGTTACCATTTTGCTTTGTTCATTTGCCATTGCAGTTGTGGACTTGCACCTCTCATCTCGATCTCGTCTCGGAGAATCGTGTTATCGGATTACGCTGGCTTGGACGTCATTGCCCCATCTGTTCTTCCGCTGCCACGATGTGTCGCTAAGAGACGCAGAAAATACTCGACCATAACGCTAGAAAAGAAGGCAGCGATTCTCGAGCTAATAGAAAGTTGCCCAGCGCAAACGGAGGCGTAACATGAAGCAAGGCACTCTTTACGCCTTTTTTGAGCCCACGTAGACGTAATAAAGGCAAGTTTTTTAACCTGACGATTTTTTTAACTGCTCTATTATTCGAACGTTTGTCCGGTCCCTGCGAAGTTCAAAAAATCTGTCCGCGACTGTAAATCTAAAATTATCGGGCAGCAAATTGATGATCGAAGTAAATTTGTAGAAACCACAGGGGTGAATATCTATGAATGCAATAGTATTTATTGTTTCACACCGCCAAATTTAGCGGGGAAACTGAATTGCTGCATAGGTCGTGACAAAAATTTTTCCGATAAATTTAGCGGGGAAACTGAATTGGTGCACAGGTCATGTGACGTCAGGTCACGTGAGCCAACGTCCTCTAAGAACATCAGGTCCTTAGAGGTTGACCTCTAGGGCAACCTCAAGGACGACGTCTAGGATGATGCCGAGGACGACGATGAAGACGAGATCTAGAATGACCCCTAAGACGACCTCTAGGGCGACACCCTAGAAAACAAAGTCGATGTCTCGGACAACCTCTAGGACGACCTCCAGGGTGATCTCAAGGACGACCTCTAGGACGACGTCAAGGTCGTCAGGTGTTTCGAAGGTGGTGTGAATATGAACAAGTGCATGCTGCCAGCTCCACAAATGCGCCGCGCAATGAGCTGCAAGCACAGTGAGCTAAAATGGTCCACTGTGCATATTTACCGCTCATTAGGAGGCCAGGAAACAAGATAGCCATATAGCTGAAAATCTTGAGCAATAGCTTAATAATGTTATCGCAGTAATATGAACACGATAGCGTTAAGAAGCTCATGTCGCAGAAAATCGGTGGCGAGGCAGAAAAGCCGGCATCGGTGGCGTGCCGCAACAATCCTGATTGGTCGATAGGGTCATGATGTCACAGCCACATGACCTCACGTGGGAATTTCAAGCCCACGACGCTCACGTGAAACTTGACGTCACGCGTGGAATGAAAGTGATTCAAAAAGAAAGACCAGCGAAGCTGTCTACCCCTTTCTAGTATGCGCCGCCTTTTCCACCGCTTGGTGGCGGGTATGTCGACGGGTCATTTCTTGTTTCTGTATTTTATAAACTGCATTTGTTTCTTTTCTGATCTAAAATACTGAACGAAATCCACTTTTATAAATAATTGAAACGGCTCGTGCCACTTATATTTTGTATTTCGACTAAAAAGCTTTTAGCGGCTCTGACCAGTAGTAAGCCCAGGACCAAAGACTTCACATACCGTGCGCTTTCGGCAACGCGGGTCACCCCCGTAGGTGGAGGAGGTTTCCACGTCATCCGGTTAAAATAGGATGCACTGATATTTAGTTACTCTCTCCGTGCCCGCTGGCTTGCCCGAACCCCAAGAGATGTGGAAACCGCAAAAAAGGTAGACGCTATGGCGCACCGTGCATTCACGAGGGCGCCCATCAAACCACTCTGGCATAGTTGCCGCGAGGCGGCTATGCAGTTGCCTCGCCTCAGACACCATCACATGGTCGTGTCGCCGCGGGGTCGATCGGGATCTCAAATTCGGCTCCCGACGTGCCGCTTTCTCTCCTAGCCACTGGATGGCGATGCAGGCGCCCAAGGGCGGGCGAGGAGAAACCTCCTTGTCCATCGATCGAGATATAGTCGGTGGACCAGGGGGCGAACAGCCTCTTAGGACTCCGGACGCTACACGAGACCAGGCAAGTGTGTGGCGACCGGATCTAGGGTAATCGCGGGACACGAGGCCTGGGGACCCTCTTTGTGTTTAGCTTTGGCTTAACGTGCGTTTGTAAATATTTGCGTAATTTCGCGTGTATTTGTAGTTCAGATTGAGTGTTTTGTAGCGTTGTGTTTTATGTACCAATAAACGGAGAGCGGAATCCCGCTCCCGTGAAAGAACCAGGCTGGACTCGGGTTGTTGACGGACCACGTGGGAAATGACGAATCGGCGGCGGTACGCGAATTCCTACAACGCTTAAATATGATTGCAGGGCGCCTTTAAGCGTACTCCAAGTTCTTTCCTTATATCAGAACTCGCATATAGCGTATCTGAATGTCGGGAGTTAAAAATACAATGTATTGACTTTAAATGTGCAGAAGCAGCTTGTCAATAAGTCCTTCGGTGGACCGCAAAAAAAACAAAAAACATTCAATTCAAGAGCACGTAACTGATAATGCGCTATATTCCGTTTCACCATAGGTCCAAATGCAGCGGACACTACGAGCCATCCTAAGTCACGTGACACTCACACGTCTCTCGATTGGCTCCGATGGCTCGTAGCATCCACTGCACTTGGACCTAGGGTGAAATGGACTATAGGTGGGCTAATGGATAAAACGGGAAGAAATTCTAGTTAACTGTTTCTTCCGCTGGGACGTTTGCTGGATTGTAGCATCTAGACTCGCGTTAAGTAAATAGAAATCGCGTACCTTTTCTTGTGAGAAACAGCGCGAAGCGCACATCTTACGAGCGAGCCACAGGTGCCCATGCTTTAAATTTGGGGCTGTCAGTACAGCAGGTGCGTTCTTGCTGGAGATTTTCTTTCCTCTATGCCGAAATCTAAATGAAACCAGCCCAAGCGTAGAGAGGCACGCCATGCACTTCGTGCAAGTCGAAACAACAAAGCTCGCTCATTACACGTCCGTGCGTAGTGCACTCCAACAAGGACGAGATCCGTGCAGAAGCTCGTCGAGACTGCCGTTCATCGAGAGGTCGGGTTGGCCGTCTGCACGTCATATAATTTCAAGTAGGGGCCTTCGGCACCGGCGGAGAAGTAAATCCATCGGCTCTAAAGAGCCGATGGATTTACTTCAAAGTAAGAGTTTCCGATTGCTCGATCGGGGTCACGTGGTTTAAGGGCCCTGCTTGCAATACGAGCTGCGAGGAGGAGGCAAAAGTGTCGATGATATGCAAGCGTCTCCAATTTTCCGCCCAACTTCCTTCTCGTCCTTGAAAGAAAAGGTGCACTCGTGACTGATCTCTGGAAGAGGCGTCCGCCATAAAACTGCAAACGCTCCCCATGGTTTGAAATGGACCGTCTATCCAACCTAGGCTGTGTAGGCCAACCAGCGATCGCAGCATGCTCGTAGCGGCTATGCCAACAAAGTTGCTCTTTGTGCTCGGCCGTTCAGCGTGCTCCTGGCGATTCTGGAAGGCGCGGCGATTGATTATTTCAACTTTTTCCCAAAACGGTAAATGCTCTCGCTGCTAGCTTGCCTTTTCTTGCAAGAACGGGATTTGAAAAGCGGAACAAAAAAAGAAAAAACAAGGCCCCTGTCAAGTGGCAACGAAAAAGCAGAGAAGCATAGGACGCGCACGCCTGTGCTGATTTGCGGAGGGGGTTTGCTTGGCGAGGAGGAAAACGCGCGCTTTGGTGGTCGTACGATTTTGGGGCTAAACAAACAAATTCTATCACGTGCTACTGGCGCCCAAGTGCAAAACAAAAGCATACATGGGCTGCATGGGGAAGCCCTGGAGGAACACTCCCGACGGCACACCACACGCCTTCACCTTGGCTCCGAGGCACCAGATCAGCTCTTTTTTGTTTTCAGCTTGCACCTCGTGAGATTTTTAATTTTTTTAATAGGACAGGCGCTTGGTCATTTACAACGGCCATTTTATGTTTCAGAGTTTGAAATAGCTAATAGGTTGTTCGTATTAGAAGTACATTTTACGTGCATTTTCGTTATTTGGCCGTCGGATGTAGACTGTAACTCGCCGCATCAGTTATAAACGTTTGCGGCCGTATTCGGATCTTTGTGCCGAATAAAGATCGGTGGTGCCTGGATTGCGTCTCCGAGCGGTGCGACTACCGTGTCCTAAAGAATGGTTTCTACATTTCCGCCCGACGACGTCGTCAAAGTGGCGGGTGTGGCAGACGATCGTTAAGCTGCAGGTTAGCTCGACCGTCCACGGAAGCTTCGGCAGCAAAGAATTGGGGCACCGCCACGACGACGACACTCGTGTAGGCTCATACTTTTTGCCTGGACTCCTAGCACCGACTGTCAGGATCGCGGCATCCGACCGCACAACATTCTGGCCCTTTGCGACGTCATCCGTGGCCACTTCAAGACCACGTTTGATGCACGGGTGTGAAAAGATGCTAAACGCACCGGTCGAACCTGCGTTCCAGGCCCTGTAATTCTGACTAAGTATGTAAAGGGCCACGCAAAGCCTAAGCGACAGCCTCGGTAAGGTTCCGCACCTGGCAGCTCCTCGGCGACGGTGAAGGTCTTCTTGCCCTTGAAGTCGACGTTCAGTTCCACGGGCTTCTCGGGGTCGCAGGTCAGGTGCAGCCGGAGCACGGGGCCATTGATGAAGCTCCGCCCAATGGTCGCCTTGGTGCCCAGCGTGAAGCGGCCCCGGCAGTTCGTCGAACAGATGTTGAACTCGCACGGCTTCGGAATGACCCTGTCGACAGATTGACGATGACCCGCTGGAATTTGCGCTCTTCAAACGAATACGGCGCCACGGTCGCTCGTTTACAGGAATGTCCTCGCTCCGGTGCTTCGCCACGGTACGGCAGCGCGCAACGGGAAAGCGCACCTTTTTGAGGCAGGTACGTATGAAATCGGCGAAATTATTGACTTAGCCTCGGATGTCTAAGACACAATAGGATATCCCCAGACATTAAAAATGCTTCACAGAGCGTTGACGCAGTCTCTGGGTAGCACATTAGACAAGTGAAAGCATCTCGAAAACTCTTCCCAGGTTCACGTGTCACACCCCGTTCTGAACAGAAAAAAGTCCCTTGTCGGACACCGAATTAGGTCAAAAGTATGAAAGGCTTTCGTCCAACAACGTGGAAGATGCGCGCCGAGCTAGCACGCCGCTTGTACGAGCCCCCGGACGCTCTTGAGCCATATGAGGCGGCTTTTCGTGTCGGAGTCTCCAACGCCCCGGTTGAAATAAAATGGAATTGAATTTAAGTATTCCCGGCACTGCGGGCAAACAAAACTGGAGCGCGACCTCGTCGTTTCCTCCCACCCCTCTTCTTTTGTCGTTATTCTTTTCCCAAAGACGCCAAAACACAGCTGGACCGAAATGTGCAATCCACCTGCCAGCTGGCTAGCTCTGAGGAAGTTGCAGCTTTCCAAAGGATTTTTTGATGCCAAACACTAAGGCGGTCGGTCGGTAAAGGCTGGTCCACACACTCGTGTTTGGTTGCAACCGAGTGCTTCTCACGGATGGTGTCCACATTTAATCTCGCAAATACTGCAAAACCTTCGCTGCAGTGAAACGTGGCTCCAGGACCACCCCATGGATGGCGCCATCTCTTTGCGAGAGAGCACGAGCGTGCTTGGCAAACTCGGTTGCAACCGGACGCAAGTGCGAGAACCAGCCTTGGAAAAACATTTCACGCTTTAACGCGACCTGCTTTCGGGAGGATCCGACAACCGGGGATCCTGTGGATAGTCAGACTTGCGGCAGTGTGACGAGCCCACTCACCGTGACTTGGTGGAGAGGGTCAGGACGCCGAAAGAAGCCCTCCCCTTGCTGTCGGTCTTCACCGGCGGCTGCGGGGGTGTCGCCTGCATAGCCAGACGCTCTTCCTCAGCGACAACGAGTCTCGTCGTTGAGACGTGCGATGACTGAGCCCTTTTCTAAAATGGCCCCGATCGACGTACGCCAAATAATATAGCGATGGACGGTTGAAAACAAACAGACACCGAATGTCTAGTCCATGGGTTCACAGAAAGGGTTCCTCGGAGTACCCTTATGGGCTCCTCGAGTTCCCCGCTGTTCTTAGCTGTTCCTGCCCCCGAGGAAAAGTGTTTTTCCAGTTTACCGTAAAGTCCCGTAAGGGCGCCCCACACTCCCCCGGAAGATAGCACATCTCATTTTTCTGGATAAATATCCGTAATACAAAAATTCCGAAACGTCGCCCACCCTCTGATTTCCGTCGAGCATTGCGTGATGTCCGACGGGGATCGCATCAACCGTGCTATCTGAGATGCCGGTACATGTGACAAGCGAGTTCACAGCGGATTCCCACACTCGTCTGCGACCTGAGCGTGCGATATCGATTCCCGTGGCAAGCAAGTTTGTAGCCACTTTCCGCGTGTTTGTCGCACCATGAAACACGAATCTGCTGCATCCGCAGTCTGCTGTATCCTTTCCCGCGACACAGTGGTTCGTAACGGATTTCTGTATATCAGTTCCTGCTCGTTTCAGTTATATCAGTCATCCAATCAAAATAGGGAGGGGGCCCTTACTCGGTTCAGGAATAACATTCAAGATGCCACAAAAACATTAAATTTTCATAAAATGGGAGGGGGAGCTTAGACGAGGGGAGGGGGGGAATCGCATGCTCGGTAATCTAACGTTTGTAACGCTCCCAGCGTGTCACTCATACACGACGCTCTTTGCGACATTCGTCACTATTTTCTCATAAAAAATGCCGTATGAAACACTTTCTGCGTTAAAATCGCCCTCGCTTGTTAGTACATGCCGCTCCAGATGTGCCACGGAATGCATGCTTGGCACATTAAGATTCCCAGTGTCACTACCTCGCTAGAAGCTGCAGGAAAATGCAATCGAGCCTCCTGGCGTCATTGTGCCACGGTCCAGTAGTGGAGGCATCGGTGGCCGAGTGCACCAATGCGGCGCAGCTTGGACCACGCGGAGCAAAAGCTTCGCGCTGCAGAACCAGGCATCATGGGCTAGATGCCCACCCCTGCACCCATTTCAATCTGGACGAGCGTTGTATCGGCGCGCGGTCGTGCATCACCACCGCGAGACTCCAGGCTAGCGGTGGTACTGCACTGGCTAAATGTCTCGTCCACAGCTGAGACACTTCCCGCCGTCTAAACGACCAACGCAACTTTCGGTTCACTAATGCGACAAAAGTACATAACACCGCGATTCAAGTGCGGGCAGGTATAGTCCCCTCGGAACGTTGGGGACATTGATATGCCCCAGTGACGGTCCACGTCCCAACAGACCGTGGCCGTTCTGGTGGCAGGAAAGACCCGTTGGGGAAGGAGCGGTCGGCTACCTTCATGGCTTCGTCGATCCCAAGGTGAACCTTGACGTTGGGCTCGTTGGTAGGGTTGCCCCTGGCGTCCTGGAGCTGCACCACCAACGGCTTCGGGAGCTTGCCGTCCGGACTCACAGTGACCGGCTGCAATCGTGCAGAAGTTAGTTCCACCTGCCGAGCAGTCTTCCACGCGGTGGTACAACAACGGGTACCTCAAAACACCCCGATTCGCACACTTCGAAAATGAAAAGATCTAGGAAGGTTCCACCACTGCTGCATGGCGTCGTGGCTAAAGTAGACAGGCAGTTCACAAAGCCTTTCGTTGTTTTATTTTACTTTCCACCTTGGTTTGCTGCACCCACATTCTATGCACCTCAGAAATAAAACAGAAAGAAAAGCACAGCAACGCAGATGCTTCATCACAGAAGCCGTCATGAAGCCGCAGGGGTTCGCCGCGCCTGCGCAACGGGGCAGTGTCATGTCACCGCCGGAGCGTCGTGTGAAAAAGGAAGACATGGCACACTGCTTGTAGGAAAGCGGAAGCATTCTTACACGTAAGCGGTCCTCTGTTGAATTTGTTTCAAGGTCGTTCGTAATGACAAGATGTAACCAATTTTGTAAATGACAGATAATGTTTGATTCCTGACACTGATTGATTCCTGTATGATAGGAATCAATCAGGAATCAATGGTAGGGGGGGGTATTTTTGTGTGTGGACTATATAAGAAATAGACTTTTTTTCAGCCGAATTTTGCTTCAGCGAACTACACGCCGGGTGCGGACCATAGGGTGCTTGCATAAGACCACGATGCAATGCCACTTCCTGCTTCAAATCTCCGCCGCAATGCATGTTGGTGGCATTTGTCTGCTTTCAACTCACGTCTTCCATGCTTTCTCTGCACGGAAGCCATGTTGTCCAGGTCGCTCGAGTTCCTTTGCGTCGTAATCGACTGCACCGGCTAAAGTGGTTGGGAGCATATGGGATATTTGGCCGGTACTCCATTTTTATATGCACTGGTCTTTATTCAGACTTCAGACAAACAGGTCCTAGAGAAGTTGGCTCGTCGGGAGGCAAAATGACCCCTGCAGTCGCAGCCGGACGGCTTCGAAGAGGGGGAAAAAAACCAAAGTAAACACGAGTTTAAGCGCCCCAAATATGTCCCCAATTGTACTTCTTAAGCTCCGTCGTTGACCTAGCCTTCAGCTTGGTTCTTTGTCTTACTATACTCGCGGCCAGCTTTCTGTGGCAATGCAGTCAATGCTAGGGGAGAGGGTGCACCAACCGCCGTACACGCGCTTTCCTCCTCTCTTTGGATTGCCACAGAAAGTTGACCGCGAGTATAACAGCAAAGACGACGCTAACGAAGAATCGCTTACGCGCATGCAAATGGGGAAAACAGCAAAAGGTCTCGCTGACAGGGCCAGACAGCTCGTAAATGTTGCATTTCTTGGTTTTTCAACACTCTACTCGGTAGCAGGTGACTCGGTCGACGACAGAACTCGTTAAGTACAATTGGGAACGTATTTCGAAACTTTAAACCCAAGCTTACTCCATAGTTTGCCTCTTCGGAGCCACTTGACGGCGTCTGCCCCGCCATTTTGCCTACTGACAAGCCGACTTCGAGCCAGTCAATGCTCCCTTATGTCCCCAACCACTTAGCCAGGGGCCGTTGCAGTCAATCACCCGAAAGAACTCGAGCGATCTGGAAAACACCGGTTCCGCGTGTCGAAAGGCACGGCAGACGTAGGACGAAAGCGGGCGGACGTCACCATCGTGAACTTCGGC
The DNA here is from genome assembly GCA_013358835.2 of Ixodes persulcatus. Taxonomy (NCBI): domain Eukaryota; kingdom Metazoa; phylum Arthropoda; class Arachnida; order Ixodida; family Ixodidae; genus Ixodes; species Ixodes persulcatus. Next base: position 158,312 of record JABSTQ010009327.1, on the reverse strand, counting down.
GGAGATTTGAGCCGGAAGCGGCGTTGCATCGCAGTCTCGTGGAAGCGCCTCAAGGTACAGAAAATATGACAAGATGAAACGGCTGGCCGTGAGGGAGAGAGAAGGAGGGCACCTCGCTGGGGTTGTAGTCGAGGTAGGCGAGGGTGGCCGGGACCCCGGGGACCAGGTTGAGCCGGAGGTAGTCCTTAAGGCCCTTCCACTGGAAGCACACCTCCTTGCTACCCAGCTTGGTGTCCATGAACTTGAGGCCTGTCACGTGGAAGCCGCAGCTCTGTACCGGAGAAGGGAAGGGTCGAGGGATGAGTCAGTGAGACACCTCGCTGCCTGCACTGCGATAGCGGCATTGCGCGAGAAACCACGCTCGAAAAACGGGCAAAGACGCTTCCGCGACCAGCACGAGCATCGGCTCTGAAAAATATTATGGCGTTCCTTCGAACTGCTGTCGAGACCGGTCATGACGAAGTCGGTTATAACGATATAGTGGCTACAGCAAAGCGATCACGACCATGAAGCAATACGCACGAAGCTCGGCTCTGCAGGTTTTGCTTTCCTTGCTCGGCTCTGCAGGTATTGCGTTCAAAAGTGCAGTCATTGGGGCAAACCCACCGCGATTATGAGAGAGAATGTGTTGGGGAGCGATGTCTTGACAACCCGCACTCCTCATTCGTGCTCGTTTTGTTGTTTATTTTGTCAAATTTGAAGTTGATGAAACAATGAAGCATTAGCATAGCTGCAACAATCTTGTCATTTACATATGCCACAGTTCATAAATATAGCTACCAGGTATGTTCAAATTAACTGAGCTTAGAAGTGGACAAGTGGAAGGTGGGGAACAACCTTCACAAATTCACCTAAACTTTCGTTTAAAGGACCCCTGAAAAGAAAAAAAAAATTTTTTTTTTTAAACAGTCTGGGTGGGACACGCGTGTAAAAAAATAATTTTATGCGAAAAAAAAAATTTTTTTTAGAGCAATATTATAGACTTTGCGTGCAGAATTTCAAATAAATCTCTCGCCGTCAATATTGCTCTAAAAAAATTTTTTTCGCGCACAATTCATTTTTTTTACACCTGCGTGTCCCAACCAAATTGTTAAAAAAAAAAATGTTTTGTTCTTTTCAGGGTTTCTTTAAACATGGTGCACGGTAGTGAAAGGCTCAATGAAACCATTCAATATTTGATTTGAAAATATTCAGCCAAAATTACTATTCGCTTCAGCTCAAAACCCACTTTTAGCACATGACCTTTTAGTTTATTCCTTTAGGTTGGGCTTCTGTTGTTTTCATTATCCACTTGGCCCAATTCTCGGCCTTGTTACAGTTCACGAGCTTGCGAACTGTGCTAGAAACACCACACCCAGTAGGGAATGTTATTCCCGTAGTAGAGATGCATCAACACATGACATAGGGCCCCATGATGTCCTCAAACGCGAGAAGGAAGGGCCACCTGCTTTTCCGCTGCCAGTTCCCATTTCACACTCTTAAAGGGGCCCTGCAAGGACTTTTTTACTGGTTTTTCATTTGCACCGAACCTGAGCGCACTGAACGTAATGACTTAGTGAAACTTTTCTTTTCTCGAAATTCGCTTTATTTTAAAAGTTATGGGCAAATTAAGATTACAAAAACAAGCAAAAAATAACCTCCCTCATGACGTCCTTGGTTGCTTGAGTGACTGTGAACTAGAGGGGGGTTAGTGAGCTCAGCGACCGCTCACGGCTGCCGCACTCCGTGTCGACGGCGCGAGAGGGCGCCACTAAAACATGTTCTGGATAGGCTGTATGCAGCGGGCAGCCAGAGCGGCTCTCATTGCATTTGCTGCACGATTAAACACTAATTCGGCATGACACTTCATTGGCCACAAACGACTGCAAACACGGGGTAAAGATCAGTTCAGAATGGGAGCCACTTCGCGCTGCCATACCGCGAAACGGCTGAACCGCGAGACAAAGCTTCTCGCCGACGGCCTTCGGAACGCTCGGAGCCGGTGTGATCCTCCTGTCCTTACGACCGCAGCGCCGCCGCGTACATCTGGGACCTTTCTTTGTCGGCGACTGATCCCACTACTCCTTTCTAGTATGCGCCGCCTTTTCCACCGCTTGGTGGCGGGTATGTCGACGGGTCATTTCTTGTTTCCGTACTTTATAAACTGCATTTGTTTCTTTTCTGATCTAAAATACTGAACAAAAACTACTTTTATAGATAATTGAATCAGTTCGCGCCACTTATATTTTGTATTTCGACTAAAAAGAAGCTTTTAGCGGCTCTGACCAGTAGTAAGCCCAGGACCAAAGACGTCACATATCGCGCGCTTTCGGTACCGCGGGTCGCCCTCGTCGGTAGAGGCGTTTTCCGCGTCGTCCGGTTAAAATATGACGCACTGATATTTAGTTCCTCTCTCCGTGCCCGCTGGCTTGCCCGAACCCCAAGAGACGTGGAAACCGCAAAAAAGGTAGACGCTTAAATATGATTGCACGGCCCCTTTAAAAGATACCGAAAAGGCCTTGAGCCAAGTGCTAACTGAACTGGACTTCAACCCAACTGACGTAAAGTCCACAATGCTAAGTTTAGTAGCACTCAAACACTCTTTAGTTATGAAAATGAAAGGGCTACCTGACCTGGGGCAAAATCTGAAAGCCAAAAGACAAGACAAAGCCTTGACATTGGGCCAGAGGACATCGGTACGAGAGCCAACAATACGATCAGAGACGAGCATAAAGGACGATAATCAATGCGTGCTCCTTACCTGGTCCAGAGATTTGACCACGTCGCCGTAGTCGAGTCCGTCAGATATGATGAGCAGCTCGGCAAGGTCTTTCAGGAGCAGCTGCGTCAAGATGAGAAAGGGAACAATTAAAGCTTAGAATCACAGATTGGGCCATTTTTTGTTCTAATGTTAGCTTACAAACGCTACTGTAGAAGAAGATGCTCACAAAGAAGATAAACACTGCTAGCGACCGCGCAAAGCGCGCTGCGACTGACAGGACTGACAGCGGCAGATGTTGCGCGTGTTGAAAGACATGGTTCAGGAGATTTGCTTCTAGACAATGTGCTTTAGATTATTTGAGAGTAGTTGTAGGAGTTGTGCTAGACGTGCCGGAGGACCTTCTAAAAGCGGCAGCAGTGAGAGCTGCAGTATCGGAGCTGCTACTGTTGGAGTGATGGCAACAAAAGCAAAGGCGACGACGGTGGGGACAAAGCAATAGCGCGGTGGTGATAGGGGGTTTTGCCGGAAAGGGCATTGGCAGCTGACACTGTAAAGACAGTAGCGAGCAACAGGTTCCACGCCTCATTTGCAGCCCTGCCCCTTATCACAAAGTGACAAACGAATGTAAGGAGTGCAACGACGGACAGCGAGTACTCACCTTTTTGATGGGGTTCTGGAACTTATCGGTGATGCTGATCAAGATGTCGGCTTGGTGAACCTCCCCTATGCGGACGTCCGTGGTGCCCTTGCAGGCCACCTTCAGGATGGAGGGCTCCCCGGTCTTGGGCCTAGAATTCAGTGGACTCCTTTTAGCATGCTCCTACAATGCCGAGACTCGGGCAAACACATACGCTGCCATTTTCATGCTAGAGAAAAGGCGATACTTTTGTACGAGAACACTTTCTTCGACGCAACGCACACAGTCACACCCCTTAAGTTGCGGAAAATAAAGGCATCGTCGACTACCTCAAAGGGACAAGTTGAATTACTGTAAAGTTCCGAGAGAATGCCCGCCACCCGAAAGATCACACGTCCCGTTTTTCTGGCTAAATATCTGCAACCTGCTCGTTACATTTCGAGACTTCAGGAGCTGGGCTTGACGTACATCCAAATATTTCCCGGGTGCCCACGCATGTGGGCAGAGACGGTAACGAGTGGGCATGTAGCGAGGCGCGAGCAGCAGTTAGCAAGACGGTGCGTGCGCCAAAAGCATTTTCAGTCTCGGCCGGCAGAGAAACCTGCCTGGCTGACCACACGGCTACCGGGGAAATCGCCGAACGGCGAAAACAAAGGACTCTTCGATACTTCCGCGAAGAACGGGAGGAATGCCTGGATGCGCGGAAATTCCCCATTTCCCCGACACCAGAAGGGCTACCGAGGGGCACTCAGACCCTCGTCCACCACCTCGCGACAAACGCTGCCCCAGCACCGACGCTGCGCCGCAAGTTTTTTTCCCGACCATCCTGACAAAGGAGTATGTCGCCGCTGCCGTATACCCGCGACCACCGCTCATGTAGCCTGGAAGTGCGATCACCACGAGCGCCTCTGCAGAGAAAAGCTGTTAGAACTCCCTAATCGTTTTAGGGGCGAAGCTCCTTAGGGGCTAGCCATGTCCGTATGTCCGTCCGCCGTAGGCCGGCGTCGGGTGCTCGTGCTTCTGCTCGTGAGATCAAGTGCTCACGTGCTCGTGTAGGGCAAAAAAAAAAAAAAATTGAAAAAAAAAAGATGAAAAAAATTATGAAAAAAGAAAAAGAAAAAAAGAGTAGGGGGTTCTGAGATGCCATCCCATCTGTCTGCTTAAAAAAAGAAAAAGAAGAAAACCACACATTCTCCTACTGACATGAATGAAAAGGCTCGGCATGCTGCGGCTCGGCGTCTACGCAGACAAGCACCACCAGAGCTTCGCCCCAAGCAACATCATTCACCACGTGGAGATGCGGTCAATTTTTTTGTCCGCGGGAGGGAGGCGACCGTCTTCCTCCCGCGGACAAAACTTGCCGAGTTCATCTATGACGACGACGGCCCGGGCAAGCTGCTTCGCCGCAGCTGGAGACGCCCAGACCAAAATCAAACGCCATGATGGCAACAGTTGAACTATAGGCCTCGACCGAAGCAGAATGCAAGAGTGCATGCACACAAGATATAAAGAACATTTTAATAACAAAACCAACACCGTAACTTAGCAAAGAGCGAACGCTACGGCCCCTTCAATCCAATCGAAGCAGCTGAGGCGAAGCACGTGGCAGCCCTTAAAAAAGGCATGGGTGGGCAGAGCATTCCCGACAGCACTGTGGGCAACTAGGGAGTTAAGGGGAGATGCTCCTCGAGAATATTTTTTTTCTAATTTTGAAGCTAGGAGGCTGAAATTTGCACAGCTAGTACATATTGAGCTCCTCTTGTGATGTATGTAGTCAGTTTTCTGATACCTGCCTTGGTGAAATATCTGTGCACGTATGAAGGCATATAAAATGCCTTTTTTGTGCACCCTTTTTCTCCCAAATTTACTTAAAAGAGAGCATCCTAAAATATCCTGGTTGCTTCCTTGTGAACAGTAGAGTGTGCAAATCCACCTGAAAAAAAGATATCTACGCCTGGAGAGAAAATAAAAATTGTGAACTATTGAGTCATCACTTTTTATGTTTCACTTTTAGTTTTATATTTTTTTATAAAAGATCAGTGGTGCCAATCGCATAACTAGCAAGATTTGCACACTCTATACATCACTAGGAACAGCTGTGCAAAATTTGGTTGCGATACAGTAACCACAAATGGTGAAAATTGTGTGCACAAACTCTGAAAACAGACAAAAATACCAATTTGAGAAAAACGCAAATGAAAGTTTAGTTTTATGTGACATACCTAAATTCTCACTCAAACCACACGAAACTTGGTGGTCATATAGTTCCAAGTGTCAGAGCCTGGACCACCAAACTAGAATTCCCCCGCTGCATAGCACAGCTCCAGAAAAGATGCCAATCCCTTTCGCGCAGCGGCCGATTCCTGGATGGCGAGTTTGCACTTTCCGCAAGTCGAGCATGCCGCGCCACTGACGAGAGCTTCCATCGCGCCGATCTCGCCGATCGCAGTACTTGCACGCTCATCTGCAGCTCTCTCTCTCCGTTTTCAAACATCTTCTTTTCTGATGCACTAACCAGCTCGTCAGCGCTGCCGATGAAACTCGAGCGATCGGACTCGAAAGCGTCGCCGCGCCGCCCCAACCGAGGTTAGGGTTAGCTGCCGCGGATGAACTTTTCTTCTTTGAAGCTTTCCGCTTGCCCTTTTCTCGACTTCCTTTTAACTTGTGTGTCGTCCGAAACTTCCAAGCTTGAAAGTCGCGTTTTCCGTCGACGCCCATCGCAAAGAAAACAGAATGATCGAACAAGCCGTTGGTTCTGGTATCTGGAGCAGTGCGACGCTAGAACCGCAAGCAAGCTTCGCCGCGCAGCATGTTGCTCTTGGCCAATGGCGGGGCCACAATCGCATCACGTGATTTAAAAGTCCAGTGGCGACGCGCGTTTGCAGCGGGAAAAACATTTATTTTTTATTATTTACAACCGGAATACGAAACTATCGACGACAGTTTCGGAGAGAAGACGGCTAGGCCTACGCGCCAAAATAAATGCGATGGCGGGCGACGCCGCGATCCGAAGAATTACGCGCTTGAAAATGGCTCAGATTTGCGCTGTTTTCAATCGCGAGACGGGCTTCAAACTTATATCTGACTAATTTCGCGATGATATCCGGTCTTGATTTTTTTTACACGTAATAGAGTAAGGTTCAAAGATAATAAAACACTAAAAAAAGCAAAATCACTTTTTTCGAAAAAAATTGCCGTTTTTCGACACGCATCTTCCCTTAAGTCCCGCGTCTCCCCCAAAGCGCCGAAGGGCTCACTAAGACTGCAGCTTTCATTGTTCGCCAGGTTAGTCAGACGGATTGTAGTCCTTCCTTAACGACGGCCACTCCCCAAGACGCAGTTGGGAGCAAGGCCCTCACTTGATGGTGAAGGAGAAGTCCACCACGTGTCCAGTGTTGATAGAGATGTGGCAGAAGAGGCTCTGCTTGATGGACGACGGGCACATGATGTCTGGCAGCGTCCCCGTTAGCAGCTCGTCCTTGGACAGGTTGGAAGCCCAGTTCAGCTTCAGCTTGGACACAATGCTGTTCGTCAGGGTGACGGGCTTCCCGATTTCGTCTCGGACCTCGAACCCTGCACACCCACAACAATGGGTCGAGTGTTATGCCTGTTTATCTCCTCCTTTCAACAGTACACCCCGATGCTTACATGCGTTGAACAAATGCTTCGATAAGACAATGTAATAGGTCTGCTACAAAAGGCTAAAATCTTATCTTGATTCTTTGCATAAAGCCGAGAGATCCAGAATGTGTCGCGCGTGTCTTAGCCTCAGACTTTTAGGGGCGAAGCTCCTTAGGGGCTAGCCATGTCCGTATGTCCGTCCACCGTAGGCCGGCGTCGGGTGCTCGTGCTTCTGCTCGTGAGATCACGTGCTCACAAGCACGTGAGCACATGCTCACATGCTCGTGTAGGGCAAAAAAAAATTGGAAAAAAAAAAGATGAAAAAAATTATGAAAAAAGAAAAAGAAAAAAAAGAGTAGGGGGTTCTGAGATGCCATCCCATCTGTCTGCTTAAAAAAAGAAAAAGAAGAAAACCACACATTCTCCTACTGACATGAATGAAAAGGCTCAAAGAAAAAGAAGAAAAAAAAGAGTAGGGGGTTCTGAGATGCCATCCCATCTGTCTGCTTAAAAAAAGAAAAAGAAGAAAACCACACATTCTCCTACTGACATGAATAAAAAGGCTCAAAGAAAAAGAAGAAAAAAAGAGTAGGGGGTTCCGAGATGCCATCCCATCTGTCTGCTTAAAAAAAGAAAAAGAAGAAAACCACACATTCTCCTACTGACATGAATGAAAAGGCTCAAAGAAAAAGAAGAAAAAAAAGAGTAGGGGGTTCTGAGATGCCATCCCATCTGTCTGCTTAAAAAAAGAAAAAGAAAACCACACATTCTCCTACTGACATGAATGAAAAGGCTCAAAGAAAAAGAAGAAAAAAAAGAGTAGGGGGTTCTGAGATGCCATCCCATCTGTCTGCTTAAAAAAAGAAAAAGAAGAAAACCACACATTCTCCTACTGACATGAATGAAAAGGCTCAAAGAAAAAGAAGAAAAAAAAGAGTAGGGGGTTCTGAGATGCCATCCCATCTGTCTGCTTAAAAAAAGAAAAAGAAGAAAACCACACATTCTCCTACTGACATGAATGAAAAGGCTCAAAGAAAAAGAAGAAAAAAAAAGAGTAGGGGGTTCTGAGATGCCATCCCATCTGTCTGCTTAAAAAAAGAAAAAGAAGAAAACCACACATTCTCCTACTGACATGAATGAAAAGGCTCAAAGAAAAAGAAGAAAAAAAAGAGTGGGGGGTTCTGAGATGCCATCCCATCTGTCTGCTTAAAAAAAGAAAAAGAAGAAAACCACACATTCTCCTACTGACATGAATAAAAAGGCTCAAAGAAAAAGAAGAAAAAAAAGAGTAGGGGGTTCTGAGATGCCATCCCATCTGTCTGCTTAAAAAAAGAAAAAGAAGAAAACCACACATTCTCCTACTGACATGAATGAAAAGGCTCGGCATGCTGCGGCTCGGCGTCTACGCAGACAAGCACCACCAGAGCTTTTTGGTGCCTTTAGACATTTAGATGCGTATTGGCTTTTCAACTTTTTAGTAATTTAGACCTCTTTCGTGTGTACTGTTAGTTAGATTTTGGAGGGTTTTTAGACTTGTTTGACAGGCTAAGACACACACAATGCATTCTGTGTCTTTCCCTTTTACTAGAAGAATCAAGGTACCGTAATATCCCGAGTCATCGCCCACCCCCCTGCCGCCTGAAATTCATAGAAAAAGTGGGGTGGGCCATGTCTCGGTGGGTGAGCACAAAAAGTTAATAAAGCGGAGAAAGCCGCCCAGTTTTCTCTCCGTATCTAGCACTGCTACGCAACAGATACATTAAACTCAAAACTCGATTTAGTTTTATTGTTTTATAGAAAAAATGCTCACGAAAGAATGTTTTACTACCGCGAAGTCCGTTGCTTGCATACGCGCTAGGAACACCACCGATCTGCATAGAGCACGAACGTTTGTTCCGTGAAAACACGTCACCACTATGTTCTCCTAGTTAGTAAAAAGAAAAAAGAGAAGAAAAGAAAGAAAATTCTGCAAGAAAATAGAAAAACCATCCAGGCGCAACGAGCGAGCGAGCGAGCGAGCGGACCGAAGAAGCGACGAAGAGCGATGCTGGGAAAGCGGAAAAGCCGGCGATCACGTGGCAAATACTTTGGCGTCGGGCCAAGTCGGGCGCCTTGTCAATCACAAGCTCTTACGCAACTTCCTTGTTTTTTGCGTACATGCGAGCGTCCGTGCACGGCTTGCTATCAATGGGGGTTTGGGACGCTCTACTAACGTCTGTGTAGGGCGTTCCAGAAAAGCTTTATTTACCTGTTGGCTTTGTCTAAAACATTGCACAACCGCGGTCGCGACGTGCGGGGAGAAGGAGCTGGTTCGCGGCGACCTTACTTCGGCGGAGACAGACTTCGACCTTACACTCCGCGGTTACATCCCAAAATATGGGGCGTACGCTTACCTCACGATTCCTGACTGGGTTAACGCTTGTGTTATCTTTCCGATTCTTTTTTTTTTTTTTTGTCGGATCGACATTTTCATAAGCAAAACAAACTTTTATTTTGTTATCTTCATCGTTTTCTTTTCGCATGGATACACTACCACTTCGGAGTCGCTCACGCGAAAAATGCGTAAGCAAAGAGAGGGCCTTTCTCTCCGTTTTACTTTGTCACGGACGTCCTCCAACTGTAAGGTCCGCGGCCGCGTCATTTGGGTAGGATGAGTGTTTGCAGATCGCAGAGTCCGCGTTGGGGTATTTGAAGGGGTGGGCGATGACTCGGTGTTTTTTTTAGAAATCTATATTGGCCCAAAAATTGAGGTGGGCGATGACTCGGGGATGGGCGATGACTCGGGATATTACGGTAAGTAGCCAATTTCTTCCATTAAATTACAACTTGAATCACTTAACTTATTGTTTGCGGGGCTGTTGCTTGTCTGACGTCATGTGAAGTCACGCAACATGGTCATGTCATTATGACATCACGTGAAGTCATGAAATGTCATATTAAGTCACATGATAAGCTCACGTTACCGTGACGTCGCATAAAATCAGGTGACGTGATCATAATAAGTAATCACAAACTGGTGGATCACGTAAAAGCTATAGTGGTCATGTGATCAGGTAACCCATAATGATTATGTGATAGGACATCACATGACCCTTCCCGACACTGAGGCAACACATGTTTTGCAGCAACACAAGTACATACAGAAGTCTCTCGATACTACCAGGCTTGCGAGAGGTCTGTGGTTCGATTCCCGGTGAGAGGCCGAGTGTTTTATTGTAAAGACACCCGGCTGTTTCATGCTTTTGTAACAACTCTTTGTGACAGCCTGGAAAACAGCTCGTAAAAACATTCTGCTTTAAAACTAGCCCAAAATAATGTAATCATACTTATAATTGTTGGCCCATCACCTTACAAACATCTAGCTGAACCCTTCGGGGCATCGCCAACTCTTGGAGACGTCGCCAACCCTTCGAAACATCACCGACCCGCCCGAGCTTCCATCCAGAACACAAGCGTTGCTTTTCGCACCTTTCTGGAAATGTTAGTTTGCCGTCATCCGTGCGGGAAAAACCGGATTCGGTCGTGGCTCGGTCGACCGAGTGTCGCCAGGAGAAAAACGAGGGACTCACTAAGTCCCGTGATGGTGTCTCCCGCGACCCAGGAGAGGTCTCGCCCATTCTCGAGCTCCATCTCTTCCCCGTCCTCTCCGGTGCAGCAGAGGTAGAGGGAGGCCGCCTGGTGGCTCGGAAGCATCGTCAGAACCCTCTCCACGTGCCCGATGCTCTTGTTGTTCTGCCACGAGAAACGGGGGAGAGGGGGGCATTAGGAACGGGTTCGCTAAAGCCGACACCCTGGCCGGGCACAAAAAACCGAGCCTACTCGACGCTGCTTTTAAAGGGGCCCTGCAATCATATTTAAGCGTCTGCCTTTTTTGCGGTTTCCACGCCTTTTGCGGTTCGGGAAAGCCAGTGGGCACGGAGAGAGTAACTAAATATCAGAGCGTCATATTTTAACCGGACGACGCGGAAACCTCCTCCGCCTACGAGGGCGACCCGCGTTGCCGAAAGCGCGCGAAACGTGACGTCTTTGGTCCTGGGCTTACTACTGGTCAGAGTCGCTAAAAGCTTTTTTTTAAATCGAGATACAAAATATAAGTGTCGCGAACCGTTTCAATTATGTATGAAACTAGTTTTTGTTCAGTATTTTAGATCAGAAAAGAAACAAATGCAGTTTATAAAGTACGGAAACAAGAAATGACCCGTCGACATACCCGCCACCAAGCGGTGGAAAAAACGGCGCATACTAGAAAGGGCTAGTGGGATGAGGCCCCGACGAACGGCCAGCGTAGAAAAATCCCGGATGTACGCGGCGGCGCTGCGATCGTATACCGGCTCGAGCATCCGACCGCTTCCGAGCGTTCCGAAGGCCTTCGGCGCGGGCTTGGTTGGCGATTTGGCCATTTCGCGGTATGGCAGCGCGAAGTGGCTCCCGTTCTGAACTGATCTTTACCCCGTGTTTGCTGTTGTTTGTGGCCAATGAAGTGTTATGCCGAATTAGTCTTTAATCGCGCAGCAAATGCAATGCGAGCCGCCCTGGCCGCCCGCTTCATACAGCCTATCCAACACGTGCTTTAGTGGTGCCCTCTCGAGCCGTCGACACGGAGTGCGGCAGCCGTGAACGCTCGATGAGCCCACTACCTTTCCTCTAGTTCACGGCCACTCAAGCCAGGACCTACGACGTCATGAGGGAGGTTATTTTTTGCTTGTTTTTGTAATTCTAATTTGCCTATAACTTTTAAAATAAAGCGAAATTTGAGAAAAGAAAAGTTTCACCAAGTTACTACGTTCAGTGCGCTCAGGTTCGGTGCAAATTCAAAACCAGTAAAAAAGTCATTGCAGGGCCCCTTTAAGGACAGACTTTCTACGATCAACTATATACTCTGTTTCATACGTGGTGTGCAGTCCCGGCCAATGCAAGCCGAAACGACTGAGCGACAGCAGAAAGACGCCGGTGGAGCTGCCCTAACACGAGAAGTTGAACTAGCAGCGAGAGATGGCGCGCAGACGAGAATGCAATGACATGCTACCTGGCTCGACCCGATCGTGCTTCGGAACTGCACACCGCTGCCGCTCGCGTGCTGCTACTGAGCTTGTTCCTACTTATCGCTATTTCTGCCCATTCAGAGATCTAAAAAAAATCGGAGTGTATTTACACTATCGTGTAATGTGCGCCGCGGCGACAGCGGCTCGATGCTCACGTGATCCGCTATTCTTGTGGCATCGTCACCGGTTCTGCACATCCTCCTGAGCACGACCCTGAGGATTTTCCCACCATTTTCGCTTCCGCTGTCGATTCCCCCCCTCCGTGCGCAACCCTTACTCCGGTCACGACGAACCTCCTCAGTACACCGCAACTGGAAGTCGCGTTCCTTGTACCCGCTACAAACTTTTTGAAATCTAGCCATACGGCGTGCAAGTTTGTCTGCTCGGACGGTGTCGACTATGTGTCGACTACGGCTGCTGTCAAAGTGAGAACGGCACGACGTCTCTTTCAAACACCTCGCCACCAGCACACGCTCGAGGCCCCCAAAGTTTTTGCGAAGGACGACCGGGCAATTCCCCCGGGAGGTTCCCACTAACAGCCGTCGGTGTAAAAATTATTTCCCTGGTGCGGAGACTATGCGCCCGATGGCAAAGGCGACAGCATGCGCGAGTAGGTGAGGGGAAGAAGTAAAGGCGAATCACGTAGGAGTGCTTTCACACCCAGAAAAGGAGCGGGCCAAGTCGCACGCCACTGCTCGTGACGCTCTCGTCTGCAAGACGTCTCTTGTTGCTAGTTCTCACATTGAGGCAATGCCACCAGCATCTTTTGGTCGTCACTCGGTCGTTCCAGCTTGCATTCTCCACGACTGTACAACGCTACCGAAGCGGCTGGTGCAAGCATGTGGCTTGATCTCCAGGTTCATTTGCCCGCACCACGGCACAAATGAGGCACTACGATGAAGGCACGCACTCCCACCAGTTCAGTGCTTATACAGCATTGTACACTACAGTGATGTGATTGGCCTAAGCAATTTTGGCGCACGTTTCGGAGCAACCAAAACAGTGTTTTGGAGCTGCAAATGTGGCCTTTGGAGCAACCAAAACAGTGTTTTGGAGCAGCAAAAGCGGCTTTTGGAGCAGCCAAGACAGTGTTTCGGAGCAGCAAAAGTGGATTTTGGAGCAGATATTCTTAGGAAAATAAGAATATTCGTTTTAAGTGCTGTACAAACGAAGGGACTTTGTGTTGTGTTGTGTTCTGATGTGACGTGTTGTGACGGGGCTCGCCTCTTCTGTTTTCACTGCTCAGACATCCCACAAGTGTACAGTGCTGCAGGCACTGCCAAGCAATTTTGGAAAACCGCTTTCCACCGTTTTACTGGTTCCCGACGTGCCAGATTTTTGTCAAAAGTAAGCAAACATATTACAATGAATTGCAAGCGTCCCAGCTGGTGCCTCAGTCACGCAATCATGTTCGCAAGCACGTGAGGCCAACTTCGGCAGGCTTGCTGTTAGGCATGCTTCGTCGCGCGAGCGCAGACAACGGCTGTCCGATCGAAACCGAAACCATGCCCCTCAGCTCCGTCGCTAACTTATCCCCAAAATTGTACACAAAATGCAACTTTCGAGCATGCGACAAAAACAGTCCAGTGGCGCGTACTTGCCAGGCCGGCAAATAAGGTACAAGCTAAACACACAAAAAACAAGGAACTTGAGTGCATCGATGCAAGACATTGAGAGCCAACTCAAAACGTTGTTGGAGCGCTTTGTTGAACGATGATATAGAGACAAACAAGAACGGTGTGCGGGTTCAGAGGGCAGGACATTGCCTTCTGCTTTAGCTCACTGCTTCTTCACTAACATTTCTTCACGGCAGATTTTTCAATACCGATGTTCCCTTTCGAAAGAAGGCCCACCAAGAGGAATATAGATACTCATAGGTTGACAGAGGAGTCTTGAATTAAGATGGATTTTGTAGAAAACATATGATTTAAACAGAACAGCATGTGTGATGAATAGGCACAGTTCTTAGCTCATTTAGAAAGTACCTATCTGCAGTGATGGCGGAACGCAACCATCGACGTCGCTGCGACCACTGTGACTGAAAGGCAGGACAATACAGTTTTCCCCGCGTTGCTTAAGCACAAAGTAACTTGGCCAACCACGGTGACTGAAAGGCAGTGACCAAATACAGTTTTCCCACGGCCGTTGCTTCAGCTCACAAAGTAACTCCTGCCGCGCAAAAACGTGGTTTCGTTTCACAGCATAACGGCATGGCTGGTACCCGGCACGCTAGCGTCGGAGCGTCTGCACACATCCGCGTCTATCGCTAGAAATATAAAAAAAGAGACGAGAGACAAGACCCACAAGACGAGAGCGCGAAACGCCGGGAAAACCATGCAAGATCGGATGGACAATTTATGCACGGTACTTTGTGTCAGGCGGCCGCCTGCGCCACATAACAAACGCCTGCTCAATTACAGAACTCAATTTAGTTTCGGTTTTGAAAGGCGACCTAAATTGGTCCTTTGGCGCAGGCTTGGCGCAGATTACCCATATTTTGGCGAAATGTAGCAGGATGTAGCAGGGTTAGCCCCTTGGCGCAGTTTGGCGCAATTGGCGCAGCAATCACATCACTGACACTAAGAAAAACTTTCAGCCATTCCACTCTGGTGAAGAAGGAAGAACAGCGAAGCTGTACTAAAATGGGACGACCTCAAGGACGACTTCCTGCACGACCTAAAGGACGACGCCTAGAGGACCACGTCTAGGGCGACCTCAAGGACAATGTCTAGGACGACCTCAAGGACGACTTCTAGGACGACCTCGAGGACAACCTCTCAGAGAACCTCAAGGACGACTTCTAGGATGACCTCGAGGACGACACCCAGGACGAAGCCTACAGAAATTCAGCCTTTACACTCTGGTGAAAACCAGAGTGGAAAGGCTGAAAAGGTTGCCGCCATCTATGAGCGAGGCCGGCAAGCTGGTTGTCTGGTTGCCGCCGTCGCTCATAGATGGTGGTAGCTGTCCAGAGTTTTGTGTCGACATTTCTTTGCAAGGGACATGATCCTAGGGAAACTAGCCCTTAACAGCTCCGCCGTAAAAGAAAGTATAGTCACAATCTTCGAATTCTTTGGACCGCAATACCTACGCAGCAACAATATTGCATACCCGCAAAGTTCAGAGAAACCAAATCAGAAAAATTTTATCAACCAATGTGGAGGGGGTGGGGGCAGCGTTTTTCTGACGTGAAACGTCTTTGATTTCGGTCAATAGGGGGTCGCTTGCTAAAACAGCATGTAACGAAAACATGTAACACTAATATCTAGTCTTGCGCGAATAGTGGATTTTGAGTTCGAAGCGAATTCGAAGCGAATAATGATTTTGGCCGAATATTTTCGATTCGAATATCGAATAGTTTTTCCACGTCCTTGACTACCATTGCATAATGCTTAGACGAAAACCCAGCTAAACTTGTGAAGGTTGTTCCACTTGTTCATTTATAAGCTAGGTTTAATCTATCTATATTTATGAACTGTTTCCTCAGAAGGTCTGATGTCTTGGGATGGCAAGTAAATGACGGATTGGACATAAAATGAATCCTACAGAGATGGCTAACTGTACCCAATTGAGTGAAATTACGAATCTTGCTATATAAAATATTCTTTCTTTAATCTCGTGTCAAAAAAGAAAGAATCGCGCATGATGAATGCAGGTTGTAAGGGCATATCTGCCTAACACAGTATACTCTTGCATAACAGTCAGTTTAATTTTGAAACTTTTCCTACAATGTAGATATCACATTCACATAGTTTCCATTTATTTTCATATACAGCCCGCACGCGTGCACCATCCCGCTTTGAATGCTTGCTTTTCTTCCAAGCATGCAATTGCGATATTCATACTTTTCCAAGTGTTTAGCGTGGCGGGTGACCCCGTTGAGTGCGCTTCTTCCCGAGCACCGATGTAGTGCAGAGAAGCAACACCCGCGGAGCTCGCTTTCGCGGGTATTGCTTCTCCGCAGTGCACCGGCGCTCGGTAAGAAGCGGACTTAACGGGGCAAACCCGCCGCAATCATCACTTCGAAAAACGCGAATAGTACAGTTCTTCTCGAAGCGAATATCGAATAGTAAATTATTCGAAACTACTATTCGAAATTTCGAATATTCGCACAACCCTACTAATATCGCTTATATCTTTATAACCGTACAACCCACGAGTCTTACTTTGGTATCGTTGTGTAGAGGAAAGAAGCCATCATTCAATCACGCATATGTCGATGCGTAGATGATGCCCTCGTCGCACCACGCACTATGGAATCGGAGCTACATTCAGCCTCGCGCGCGGCATTCACAGAGGGGTAGCTCAGCGCTATGTTTGTCGATTCAAGCGGGAGTGGTCACGTTTGGGAGAGTTCACTCTGCCATAGTAGGTATAAGCTATCGAAATCAAACCAGTGCTTGTTGGGAGTTATAAGGCTTACGAATGTGTAATTTGTTGCAGAAACTTGACAGTTGCTCGGCCATGGTGCTCCTGCGTTCGACACGTAGGGTCCAGAAACAGCGTGAAGAGGCTCGGGCAGCGAGACAGGTGGATGCCCGTCCTCGTCCACACCCGTTGACCACGGCGGAATGTGTGCGTCTCCATAGGGAGGGCAAGCGCAGGAGATTGAGACAAGTGCAGGAGTCCCAACCATCTACAAGTGCAGCAGGCTCGAGCGGCGTAGGGCAGTCTCGGGTGCCAACTTGGTTACATCATTTCTGTACCCTACTGCCCATACACCATCTGCAGCACGCACAAGACGTTTCACGTACACCACTGTGGTTGCGTCCCCAATACAGCCTACCCAATTTTTTATTTAATTCTTATTTATTATTTTGTATTTCTTTTTATACATTATATTATTGTATTATCGACATTCAAGACGTGCCACTATCACCGGCACTTTGCGTTCAACTAAAATCATTTACCCTTCTAGAGCAGCCGTGCTCGCAGCTGAGTGGGTATTCGACTGCCATCATACCAACCCAGTTTCGAGCCCCTCTGGGGTGTCTTATGTTGACTTTATACGGACCTTCGTAAGCCTTCTGAGCAACCTTAACGACGTGCAACGCTCCCGGCGTGTCGGTCGTTCCCAACGCTCCTTCGTGACAATTTTCTCGTAGAAAACAACCCATAACATAGATTCTGCATAGAAAACGACCCGTAACACACCATGCGACCCTTAGTGACACCAGCCAATGACCTCGGGACCCGTAGTTGCATCTAGCAAAGAATAGCCGACGAAGGCACGGCACGGAAATAGCGACCCAACACAAATCCCAATTTCGTTTCCCGTTAAAACGCAATCCTGAATGAAATTTTAAAAAAGTCATCCAGAATTTCGGGCATGGCAGAAGAAAGACTACCTGGACTTCGAACTTGGCCACGACCCTCTCCTCTTTCTGCACCTGGCGGAGGTTGAGGGCCGGTCCCGTGATGGTGCCCTTGCAGCTGTTGGACAGGTCCGCCGTGTATGTGGGGAGCCCCGACTGGCGGGGGGCCTGGAACTGGGAGGCGGGCAGGGTGCGACCGAACGTCAGAGAGCCGTCGGCAACCGGTCGCCCGTAGGAACGGTGCAAACTTTTGCCGACCCGCGAGGTCCGACCGGTTCGGCAAACCTAACTTTCGGCGAAATTCGACCGAGTTCAACTTCTTAAACGGCGCTGCCTGACTCGTACGAGAAGTCTGAAAACGTTGGGAAAACAATTATTTGTGAAATAGCCTACTCTTAAATTTTACGGAGAAGCGGAGGTATCAGCTTTTAACGATTTAGTTAGTTTATTCAAATGCTGCACCCCACCGCTGCGAGGCGGTGCAGACCAATTTTAATTTCCTTGCACGCACGTAACACGGATAAAAACCGGGGGAGAGGACGAGACAGGGTGCAAGGCTACGTCCGAGCACCGAGCTCTGTTTTGAATGATTAGTGGGCAGATGCAAAGCTTGCTGCATTGGTCTCTGCTCACAGCTCTAACGCGTTCGAACGCCAGATGCCAGCGTCCGTTGTTCGCAATCTAACCTTGAGCAGAGGCAAAGGCAGCTATCTTTGCGTCTACTCCCGAACCATTCCAACCAGAGCTCGGTGCTCAGACGTCCCCCTGCGCGCTCTCGCCACCTCTTTCTCTCTCGGTTTCAGTTCGTACAGTCAAACTTCTGTCTGTCCTTTGTCGAACTTCGAGCTGAAAGCGCGGAAAAGTCAAACCCGTTTGAACTCATACCTGGGCAGGTTTGCGACATCCTTAGTCGCGAGAGGACGTTGCATGAAAGTTCACGCAAAACACAATGAAGGGAGGTAGTTTCGTACGAACGTGGGCACAAACTGAATCTACAAAAAACGTTTGGAGCAAAACAGCAATATGCAACAAAGCGCAAAACATTGCACACGCTGCTCTGTCCCTGTTGCCAAATGCAGAACAATATATTTGTATAAATGCAATAAAAAATTTACCGGTAAGTTTCCTTTTCACAGTTTAGACGAGCCATTCCCATCCTTTTGAACGTCAATCACACCCTGGAAAATGGGGCTTTCAGTTGTAAATGAGAATCTTGCCTCGTCTGTCCGATGAGGCAAGATTTTGGGAACTGCAGCCTAACACACCAAATATGGTGTGTGCCAACCGCTCACACATGTACCAAAGGCACAAAGAAATGCCCGTTTTGGAATTGTTGCACTTCTAAGGCCGATTCAACATTTGCGTTTGTGTGTGACCGACTCATTACAACTCCTCGCACTCCACTACAAGTCGCACGGTCCTCGGTTGCCATAGCTACCATCTTGTCTAAAGCACATAAGTAATTGCGATGCAGTCTTGCGATGGAGTCTGCCTCGACTAAAGTTGCCTTCAGTCGAGGCAGTGTAAATTTAGCGAGCAAAAAGTGACACTTGCGGCACACAGTTGTACGTACCTTGCAGAGGACCGTGAACTTCGGTTCGCAGGTGTAGTTCCCAGCCATGTCGAGCACGGCCACTTCAAAGACCGGCGAGGAGCCGTTTTCAAACTGGAGCTGGTCTTCCACTTCGGGGAGGACTTGCAGCTCGTACGCCGGACCTGCGGCACAAAGCACGTCGCAAGGTCGCTCGACAAGAACGGGCGCCTCTTCAATCCGAGAATCACCTCCCCATCGGGCAACAACCCGCCATCAATCGACAGAAAAGCCAGACGTACCCGGAAGCAGACGTATCTTGAGGGTCTGAGTGTTCTCTTCCAGCCCCGGGATCTTCACTGTCAAGGTGAAACTCTGTTTGCCCGTACAAGGATGAGAGAAACAAAAGAGAGAGACTTTGGCGAGCACCACTAGCTACTACACTACAAAACAAATTCCCCCGCTATCGTGGCAAAGGCAGTGGTAACACAGTGGTAACGAAGGCAGTGGTAACGCAGAATGATCACAGTGCCACCGTTTTCAGTGCCGCGGCAGCTCGGAGACAGGAACTTGAGGAGCAAAACATTTGAGAATGAAGAAGACTCGTGCCACGCTTCCTCGTGAATGGCGCCATCAAAAAGAGCACCGAAATAAAAGGAGAAAGAGAGCGCACACTCAGCTAGACAGCTTGCTTGCTTAGCACGTGCTATAAGTATGTAACGTCACTGCCGTCTGTGTTTGACCGTATCATGTGACCCGCGGGAGTAACTTGGGTCTACCAGCAAGACGCGAGGCTAACACTCGTGTCAGATCAATCAGGAGAGGAGTGCAGCGTCGGCATTCGGTTGGCAATCTCATTTTCTGGTTTCATCACGGGAGTGAGAACCGGAAAAGGTTGGGAGGCAGCCATATACGACATTCCACACTGAAAAATATGAAGCCAAATGGGGGAACCCACCTTTCCGGAGTTGGACTCCACAATCCCTTTCGCCACGATGCCCTTAAGGATGAGCGAGTTGCCCTTGGGTTGGGCATTGTCATACGTCAAGTCCAGTCCACTGAATCAAAAGAGTGCGGCGGTCAGCCGGGTCTTCGTTCGGATACAATGCAGGCAGGCTGTCACGAGCCAAAGATGCCGGCAAGCTGGAGCAAGCTACGCATTACTCGTCCTAAGTAGGTTTCCTCCTCTTGAGTTGCCAACAGTAGTAGCTACTTAACTGCAGTGTGTAGTCAATCCCAAGTCCTTTTTCGACACTTTTTCCCATATCACACTTTCCCTTTATGGTACTAATATCAGTCTCTATTTCAATACACCCTTTGCCAAGTTTTCCAAACATCAAAGAGCCTGCCTCGAGTGTAGTCATGTGCACTACACATTCTGGCATCAGCAGCAGAAACTGTCCTAAAACAAAGGGCACTCGGCACGTGCGTTTGTAGACGCCTTATTCCGTTTATTTACTTTGAATCTTCTACACAGATGAGGCAAGCGCATATGGCGCGTGTACCTACGTTCACAGTATTGCTCTCAGTGCTCAGTTCAACTGGCAAAAGGCTTATCTACCGAGAACAAGTTGTGACGCGCACCACGTATGTGGCCTCTGGTCAGACGGCCCTCCACAATCCCCGACGCAATGCGAGAAAACTCACTTGGCCTTGAGCTCAGGCTTGAGGTCACTCGACGGCTTGGTTGCGTTCCCAAACTTGTCGAGAAAGTCGAGAGGGATCTGGAATGGAGTGCCAACGCGGAACGGGCCCTCCAGGTAGCCCACGTTGAACTTGTCCGGGGCCGCCTCTGCACAAGACGCCGTGGAAACCATCAATTAATTTTTTGTTGCTACGCAACCACCGTGTCTGGAACGCATCATCAACCGATGCGTCTGGCGTCCTATACCACCGATGCGTCAAAAACGAGCCCGAAGTGGTAAGACATCAAAGAAGCTGGCATGTCATGCTGTTGAACGTCGCGATCCTGGTGGCGGTAGTTCCGGCAGGAGAGACGACTCGGGCACTGCTGTCGTTGCAGCGACCCAACTCGTAGCTGCTGAAGCTTCGACGAATCACCAAGCTAGTGACCTACGGCAGAACGGGTGCCCGCCATGTCCACATCCGCTGCCCTGTCACCGCCGGAATCTCGACGGGCAACGGCACGACACAGGTGGGATGTCATCGGGCGGAAATTGAGAGACCACAAATCAGGACACGCGTCAGTCGGAGACACGCTCCAGCCAAAGACATTGACTTTGTTGGTTTAAACCTTATTGGGGAATCAAAAGTACACTTGAACGGCAATTAATGCACTGGTATCTTTTGGGACCCCAAATTGAACTGTACCAACTACCAAAATGAAAAAAAGGTTAAGACAGAGTTGTGAAACAAATTGTCTAAGCTGACAAACAAGTGCATTCCAAGGCACCAAGGACCAAAAAGAAGGATCGATTCTAAAAGTAGCGCAGAAGTTGGTTCTATGTCCCTTACAGAAAGACATTTAGCAAAAAGAACATTAGAACAGGTATATACGAAGTAGAATGGTGCCTGTTCCATTTAATAAGCTCAAAATATGGAGAGAAAAAAAAAAGCATGTACCTACAGACTCCTAGTTGACATAAAAGAGAATGAGACCGGAACCCCAAGACCAGGAAGGTCTGTGCACTGCGGCCCATGAAAGCGCAGTAGAATGTCGTCGATACATTCCCGGTCTCTGCATGTTCCCAGCTGTTACATTCACGAATGCAGGGTCAACCGAACCTCCGTGGGAATATTGTATTAACTGCCTGTTTATCGCGCCTTTTTACCGCACTCACCGAAAAACATATCAATGTTTTTTGATGACGTAAACAAAACACGAACAACCGAGTGAGTGAGTGAATGGAGCGAGTGAATCGAGTCATGGGCTCCCACCTGTGACAACGAAGCGAAGCTTGTGCGACGGGAGCTCCTTCCCAGAACAGATGGACGTAGAGTCATTGAGCATGGCCTGCAGGGTCAGCGTGTGGGGTCCCAGGTTCTGGACGTTCTCTGTTCAGAGAAGCAGGGCGTGCATTCGATTCACTTGGCTTGTATTTACATTCTTGTATTTACTTATTTATTTTTTTATTTACTTCATTGCTATCCTTGTATTTACTCATTCCATTTTATAATCATCCATGACTCGTTAACAAAGGGCCAAGGAGGCAGCCAGCACTTCTATGCATGGTCTCCTGCCTTTTGACTGCGTCAGGCTCACGGCCCTACACATGTTAACGGACACCTCTTAAGCACCTGGCCATACCGCCATAAATACCACGAAGTAAAACTTGCTCGTTCGAAATTTACAAGCGTAACCCTTTAGTATAAACGGGGAAAAAAAAAAATTTAGATAATTATTGTAAAAACAACAAACAGCCTTCCCACTCTCGTGAAGAAGGAAGACCAGCAGAGTTGTACTCGATACAGTGTGTGCTTCTTCTTTGTCATCGTCTGCTTTTCGAGCTGTTTCCTACGATGAATTCCCACCAACGCACCCAACTATCTATTCTTCCATTAGGGCTGGAAAGGTTGCCGCCATCTACGAGCGACGGCAGAAACCATACTGGTTGTGTGCTTGCCGCCGTCGCTTATAGATGGCTGTAGCTGTCCAGGTAGGTTTGTGTCAACATACAAGGACACGATCCTGGGGAACCTAGCCCTTAACAGCTCCGCTATAGAAGACAATGCCTGTGACTATGATCACAAAATATGAGGGTTTTCAAGCACCGTTAAAAATACCAGGGTTTATGAGGACTCGAAAATAGCGCTTTCGAATTCGAGCATTTGCAAGGTTTCCAAGGTCCCATGTGAATCAAGCCAAAGGCCAGTTCTGACATTTGCGTCCGAGTGCAATCGACCAAGTCGCACCCCTTTGCATTTCACTACAATGCATGGCGCACAGCTGAAACAAGGTGCCACAAGTGTGTAAATAGCACTCAAACGCTTCAATATTTTTTTTGTGTCTATGACTACAACTTGCATCGTTTTAAACAACAACAACAAAAAAATACAACTTTTGGGGTTTCAGTGCCCCTTTTAATCTCGTAAGAAAGGGAGGAGTTCGAGCATTACCCATCTTCCGGAACCAGTAGCCCCAGTTCTTGTTGTGCGGGGAGACGTACTGTGCAACCACTTGGTCTCCCGACGGAGCTGCAGGGGCATAAGAAAACGCAGAAAACTGCGGTTAAAACACGTCAAAATAAAAAAATGGTTGTCTCTTTGGCACTTCCCAAAGGCATATTGAAACGCCTTTGCTAAAATCCACCCGAAGCCACAATCTGTCAAACACATTACGCACGGCACCAAACAAATTGTCTGTGAAGTGCCGCTTAAGGGGACACTAGCAGAAAAACAAATTTCTGCAAAAAAAGTTGATTTTGAAAAATGTCATATTTACATCCACTAACATCTAGAGAGTGTTCCCAGAACGTCTCCTTAGTTTACACTGCATAGTTAATTTTTTATAAATTATTTTTGGTCTACTAATGCTAAAGAAGAGGTAGAGGTTGGATCACTTTGAACGCGTTTTTCTCCGTTACACTTTTTGGCATAAATGTCACTTTAGGAAAACTATTGTTTGTTAATGGGACAAAAGGAAAGACTCACTCACTGTTTTTCTAACTTGAATTTTATGGGAAATGCAACTGTGGATTTTTTTTGTTTACTTTGTGGATGTCTCTTATAAAAGATGTTAAGATTTTATCGACGACATCCATCTATCGTCCTTTGCAATGCCCAGATGAGGACATAAAAGCTGCGCATCGGCGTCCGTTTTAGCCTTCGTCCGTCTGCTATTCCGCCTTCGTCTAAAAACGTTTGCAACACTCACAAGACACGACCATAAAAGCGACGTTCTGGAGTTCCGTCATGCACGAGCCACGGTACAATACAAGTGTCTGTCAGCGTCTGTAGATGTGCAATAAAAAGCGACCGGGCGAACTAGAGAAAAAAATTGCGGTGGCTTAGCTCGGTTATGCCAGGATATACAAAGCGTGAGCTTATGCGCACAAAACGAGAGGCGCTATCAAGCGGCTACCCATTGGTAACGCTAAAGAGTGGAATCTTCTGCCTAGCGAGAAAGTTCTTGCACGTTGTACAAGCCCGCGCCACGGTTTCACCCCACTCAGGCGGCGCCGCTAAACTCAACGTTTCACGCATGGCACTACTTACCGGCGTCAAGTCTTTCATGTGCCACAGTCTTTCACACACGTCGCACACATATCCAAACGGATTGTTTACGAAGTCCGTCTCAAAGGTCAGAGTTGCACTGACACTTTCGCTAAGTTTCACCGTATAGTCAGTCAATCGGCAAGCCTTGACGTCATCGACGGCGTCTTGTTGTTGCTGCTGCTGAGATGGTCGGGCACGTCGCTCAGCCTCCTGGCGACGCCGCTTTGCTAGACGTTCCTCCCTTTGCTCCGATGTCTCCGCAGCACGTTTAGCCTTCTTCTGTTCGGTCTTCCTACGCTCAACCGCTGATTGCCGGGCAACTACTTCGGGATCCGAGTTAAGCTTCGCCGCTCTTCTGCGCCGCTGAGGAGCAATTTCGCTCTCCTTCTCCATGGCTATAGGTCTGTTTCTCTCGGCCAGGGGGAGCTGTAGCGTTCACGAGACGCGACCACAAAAGAAGCGCTTCCGATAGCGTCCGCGAGACGCGACCATTTAATGGTGACGTGAAGCGGCGTCCTAGCGTTCCATCATGTACACTCCACGGGCGTAAACTAGCGTCTGTATAGCTTCCCTCGGCGTCTGCTCGCGTCTGTCGCGGCTATGACGTCACTCCTCTAAAATGCACAGACCGGCGAGGCGCGCGCGGTGACGGCGGGGCCGCGGCGGCGGCGGCTCCGCCTCGCCAGCTGTGCGCCGTGTGACGTCACTGCTCCTTGCGATTGCGCAGCATGGAGCACGGCTCATTATGCGAGCCACGCGAAACTGCTCAACCTCGGCATGTGTAGCTCACGCTACAAAAGACCAAGAAAATAAATATGCAGTCCTTCCAGCATTTGTGTTCTTTATATATTTTTCTTTTTTTTTTTTTCGCATTGCGTCCGCAAGCAGGGGGGGGGGCAGCGTCATGATGCACAATTAAAACAGCAACCTAAAAATATTCGCTTTGGCAGGTCAGGTGCACTGCACAACTTGCCAGCTACTTTCACTTCGAAGCACAATGACGGGAACAAACCTGGACAAACTTGATGCGAGCTGAAGGCCCGATTGCCCAATGGTTTGCAAATTCTTACCGAAGTCTAATCATGGAATTGCACAATTTACGGAGCGGTGGGACCGCTTTTACCGGAACCAACATCTTCCTTCAGCATCAACACGCGCAAAGAAAGAAATCAAGTCAGATCGATCGAAATAGTTGATCTGGAACGCTATGCTTAGGCCAGTCCCGCTACGAACACAAGCATCCGCACAGCGCTTCCGAAGGCGCATACTTGCAACAGATTTTTGCTGCAAACTACGTCGGTTGAGAACATCTTCCTCTAAACACCTCTGTAAACTCAAAATGACTCGCACTCATAAAATTAACGAGCTCCACTGCGCAGACGCTGACAGCCATGGCTTATGTTCGTTAACGTTTCCAACCAAAACGGCAGAAGCAATCTCAGAATACATTTGAAAACAATACTGACTTATTTCGATTATTGGTCTCCCAAACATAAAAAAATACTCGATTAAAAGACTATCACGGCACGGAGATACAAATTTACGACCAACCTTTCACACGCAAATCACCTCTCCAGCCAATGAGATATGTAAGCACCTTGTAAGCACGGGGCGGGGCATAGCAAGCTGCGACTTCCACCTTAAAATTGGGTTGTGTGTATGTTTATACAGCCTAGGACTTGGTCTGCCTCAACGGGCGACGAGTCTCCCAGCTGTGGATGAGAAATTTAGCCAGTGCAGTACAACCGCTAGCCTGGGGTCTTTAACATGCACCACGCAGTAGTGATACACGACCGCACGCAGGTATGATGCTCATCCAGATCGAAACGGGCAGGGGTGGGGATTGAACCCAGGATCTCTGGGTTCTGCAGTGCGAGCTTTCGCTCCACGTGCTCCGAGCTGGTGTGCGCTAGCCCACTCGGCCACCGATCCCCCCAAACGACCTCCACCTTCTGCACCTATATTGCGTCTAGCAGCGTAAATATTGCTAAAAAATATTTTCTTTTTCTTGTTAAAGTTTTGTTTTAATACACCTGTCCCATGTAGGCCCTTTAGGAAAAAAAAATATTTCTTCATTGAAGTGTTTCTTTAAAGTCCCGGGCGACCATTACGTAATTGCGAACGGTTTCCTATCGTCGCTGGGCCCGGCCCTCTCCCTTTGCCCCCCCATACCTTCCTCCATCCTCTCCACCTTGCTGCACCCGCCGTTGTTGAGTTCAGATCTAAACGTGCACCATGAAATTCCATGCACCAAGAGAAGTGGCCGATTGCACACAACGCATACAATCGATGACTGTGTGCCTTACGCTGCACACACTATCGAGGCTAGGTTCCAAACTCGCACACGAAAGCACTAGGAGCTGGTCTATAAATGCTACGCGTTTCCATACAAGGGCAAACACTCTCTGCGAGCGTTTTCTGTGTTGGCACCAAGCACTGCATTCAAAAAGGTGGCTCGGGAAGCTTACAGTGCCAGACGATCTTCATCTCGACGCTCAGGCGCTTGTTCTGCGGGCCCGGCAGCTTGCTCACGACCTCGCCCTTCTTGTTCCTGATCTCCACCTTGACGTCGCCTGCACGAGGCGGCACGAACCGAGACACAAATAAAGCCGAGCCACGAACCAAGCCAAGGCACCAACCGAGACGCTTATTCAACGAGGAATAAACGGAGGCATTTATTCGCAGGTTACGGACGTTTACTTGCACCTTCACATAACAAAATGTGGAAGAAATTTTTCGGTGCTACCGTCTCGTTCGTACGGACGCCTCCGTTCCCTCCCAAAAAATCAGCCATAATGCGAGTCGTCCGTAACAACGAGACAAAAATGCATTTATTCACGCGGTCTGCATAGTGGGCTGTGCATAGTAATGAGACATGACTGTACAGTAGACCCTCGTTCTGATAAGCAGAGTTTCGAGGTAAGAGAGAGGCACCGAATTTTCATCGCACCGATTGCGCATTGTGCGAATGGAACCCCTCCAATAATCGTGCCAATTAACGAGGCACTCACACGGCGCACGGCGCTGTGGGGAGAACAAAATGACTGCAACAAAATTATTATCAACAAGCAACACTCATAAGATGAAATAGCTAAACCAAAAAGCAAGAATGTAAAAAAAAAAAAAAAGAATGAAAGAAAAAGAGGAGTAGCATAACGTTGAGCACGAGGGAGAGAAACAGTGTATCTGGGAGAAAGAAAAAGTATGACAACAAACGTCTTCGAAGTGCACGCTGCTTCGCGCGTTGCCGCGCTCATGACACGGAGCTTTTTCTTCTTCCTTTTTTGCAAGTTGTCGCGCGCACAAATTGTGCATTGCACACAAATTGTGCCTTGCACCAAAGATTGTGCAATGCACAGTTTATTTTTTGTCCGTTTCTTTTGGATTGTTGTTTCTTCATCAACCAATATTTAGGCCACCGGATCGTTGTTTGCTGGGCCCTGCCCGTTTTTTTTGTTTTTTTTTGTTTTTATTATAATATTTTATGTCAAGATTTTGAGATATCCAAGGTCGGTCCTGAATATATGTTTCGAGATAAGCGACGAGTAAACGCACTGTGCATGTGGGAGTTCATTCCATGACAAGGATATCTTTCGACTTGACCAATATTTAGAGATAGCCGATTTCAGGTTAACGAGAGATTAGTGTACTTTTCACTGCAATAACATTTCCTTTGGGCTATCCAAGAAAATTCCGTTCTGTAACACAGAACGAATGCGCATGCGCGGAGAGTTCCGAGTGGATAAATTGCGAAGAAAGAACAAAATTACAAGAATCTCCCGAGCAGAATCGAACCCGTGAACTCGAGATAGTGAGCCCAATGCTAGACCACTGCGCCGAGAAGGATGTTGTGAGGCAATGCTTATAAAATGCAATATCATTTCTTTCGCCAACCGACGTCGCAGAATGTGCAAGTAGCTCGAGCGAGTAGCTGCGACGTTCGCTCCCACTGCAAAGGGAATCGTGCAGACGGGGTCGCAATCGAAGGCAAGGAGTTTGTGCTCGTGTCTGCTGTTGTGCAGGGATTCCACAACTTCCAACAGAAGGCACACCTTCGGAAGACGCGCGAGATGACTATCGCGTGGTGTGCGACGCGGCAAAGCCGAACTCGTCGAGAGCAGAGCCGCATAATTGTTTCTGCAGGTAGTCGCTCAGCGCCGGAGCGCGCCGCGAGAGAAGTCAACAAATGTGCTCTATTTACGCTCCTGGGATTCTGGAACGCTGTTTTCTAGTCATTTTCGCAAAAAATAATCTCAGTGCTGATGTGTCTTTTTTTGTTATATCTGCAAAGCCACCTCCACTTTGTTCGTTCAAAACGGGATGAAATTACATTAAACACACAGCAGAAGGAGCAGGCAACGAACGTTCGTTTGTTATATCCGATATTACGCTATAACCGGGTTCAATAGAAGTGGCTTCGACGTATTTGTATGATTTTCCTTTCCTTCTACTTCTCTTAATATTAGAATCAAGCAATAATAAAATATTTTCTTTTTTGCTTTAGACCAGTCTACCTCAGTGCAGGTGTGGCACAATTCTTAGCAAAAATGCCGCTTTGGCGCAACATGTAGCAGACTTTCGTTCAAGGCGCAATTTGGCCCCAACGGCCCCGCAGCGCTTCCGTCACTGTATTCAATATCGCAACTTTCGAAAATTGGCTGTGACTTGTTTGTTGGTGAGCAAATGCTTAGCACACTGATTGAAAGAAACAAAAGCTGTGGCACCCAGCATGTGGAAAGCAGGAATGAAGTCCCCACCAAAATGAACACTCGCCAGAAGTGAAGCAAGGAAACCTACGAACCGATCGCTTTGCCCGCCGGCCGCTTCTCGTTCGCTTTCAGCTCGTCTCCTTCGGGCCACGTGACGTCCAATTTGGAAGGAAGCCTGAAATAATGTTGTCTCTTAACACATCATTTTTTCACTCTTCTAACACACACGACTGCAAAAGTTTTTTGACACATCCAACTTTTAGTATTGTGCTTACAGTTCAGCTAGACTCTCTACAAGGGACGTAGCACTTTCTCCCAAGAACCGAGTGCAACCTGAACGCGAGGCAGTTCATGGACGCAAGAAACACATCAGTCTGTACAAACGTAGAGCACATGTGGGAAGCCACGTGTGCGTAACGTAACCCTGAATGCTTCCCACGCACGACTACGTTCGGTGAAGCAAAACCTAGTGGTAGAGGAAAGGGAAACTCAAGTATCACAAACGAGAGCGCGTCAACAAAAATCTATGCCTACTTATTACATGTTTCGTGAACACACGCCTATTTTGAGCGCTAGAGCGCTAGAAAAAGTTAGAGGCCTTCCTCAAACACCACGCTAGGCCGAAAGCACGAAATGCTTTCGTTGAAGGTGTCACGGCCATGTCACGGCACACTTAAAGCCCGTCCACATCCTTGTATTTGTTTAGGACTACGGGTTCCCGCGATATCTTGCGAAAGGACACACCGGCACGCTGGTGCTATCTATAAGATGACCATGGAACCGCATTTAACTAGAGCGAAGGTTTTACAATATTTGCGAGACAAAATGTTCGTGCTATCCACGTGAAATGGTCGTTTAAAACTTTGTCAAACGTTTCAGGAGCCAAAAAAAAAAGAATGATGCGCGAAAAAAAAGTTGGAAAGGTATGGATAGAGGGTGCCAGCGTGTTCTCTCGTTGTGAGGGATTTTAAAGGGGCCCACCAACAGTTTTTTGACTGGTTTGAAGTTCACGCTGAAACGGAGCTCCATGAAAGCAGGAACACCGAGGGAAAAAAATATTACAGAAATTCGCAATATTTTGTGAGTTATTAGCAAATTCAATATTGCAGAAAACAACTTTAAATAAGCAAAACATTGCGCTTCATGACGTTAAATGAAACAGTTTAGCGATTGGAGCAAAGCGGTTGGCCAATTGGACGCGAGTTTGGTTGATAGCCCGTCGGCCCGGTCGGCCATTAGGCCTCGCTGCAACCATCGAAGCTTTGGAATCGGGTTGCCATCATCGATGAATTTACCGGACTTATCGGATTTTGAGCGCCGAATTCTTGAAAAGGAGTGCGGAGCTGGGCGTCGCGCCGTACGAGGACACACCACGCAAGCGCCGCGACGCGTCTCTGCCTCAGTCCGCTTCGACAGCCGCGGAAGGCTCGTCAGGGCTCGTCTCCCGCCGCAACTCCGCCACCGGAGCCACCTCGACGAGTAGGAGGTACTCCGCCGCTGGGAGGCGCGCATGAGCGACGAGCGACGAGGAGTTGTTTTCGCCCTTTTTGAACTTTAATTTGAAACTTAATTAGCTCTATAAAAACAACTTTTTAGAGAAATAATGACGGTTAACGTGTGATATACTTTATTCCGCTTCAAAATTTCTGGGACGGCTCTCGCCAATCACGAAACCCAGTGAATGTGACGTATAGTGAAAGGGAGCGCCGTTGTGCGCGCGCATTAGGCACCTCGCGGCGCCACCGTCGGAGGAGGTGTTTCCGAGTTGTCAAATTAAAATATGATGCGCTAATATTTTTAAACTCTTTCGTTGTCCACTGGGTTTCCGGGACCACTAGCGTGGAGAAACCGCAAAAAAAAGTAGACGCTCAAATACTGTTGGAGGGCCCCTTTAAGTGGTTTCGAGGCACACAGTCGTAAGCAGTCACCAGTGAGTGAATCACCAGCCTCCGTTCCCGACGCCTCGAGTTTCAGAAAGTCTAGCACTCACTTTCCCTCTTCGTCCTCAATGATCTTCTGGAGGACGCTGTCGGTCACCTTCCGGTCTAGCTTGGCCAGCGGTAGAATCTTCACCTCGTCGTACATCGACCTGGGTTCCTGTTAGGCAAGCGTCCGTCAGACTATGTTTGAGAGACATTCAATCGACGCCTGAAAAGCGCTCCCCTCAAATGCACTCCCTGCACATTACCGTCAACTGGCACAAACTAGCACACGGTCAAGCATGGTTCCTAATAACCGTGACTCACATACTTTAAATAACAGGGAAGAGCATACTATGTCAACATTTGGAGTATCCGAAGGCTATGAAAAAGTTCTTTGTCACATGTTGCTTAAACCAAGCGGTAAAATGTTGCAAATTTCACTGCTCATTCGCGATTTTATAAAAATTTAAATGGGAAAATGGCGGCTGACAGACCTCTCGATCACATGGAGCTGAATGGCACCAGTTACCAAGAATGGGCCCCAATTTCCTACTAAAATTTTCAAAAAATCATTTGTAAGTTTTAGATGAGATAACTGTTCGTTCTGAAATTTCGGCATCCGGTTTCGACCACTAGCACAACATTTGTGTGGAGAATGAGCGTTTGGTAATGCATAGTTCATTTTTGCAGTGAAAACACTGTAATCCTGTATAGACGCTTTCAGGCAGCTGTGCATGGGCGCCGCCATAACCGACCTTCAGTTTTTGTTCCCTCTTATCCCGTTCGCTCCACTTCATCATTACCACAGTAGGTCAGGTTACTGCCATTTTAGATTCTACCGCGTCCTTCTCCCCAGCATAGGCCCTTGAGGAGACTCGTCAACGCCCGCTTCAGTGGCTCGGCATCTCGGTAAGACAAGAGAAGGTCGGCTATGGCGGCTCAATTTGGCGCGCGCTGAAAGCGTCTGTAAATTGAGAAAAAGCACAGAAGTTGCATTCATGCAGACGGTGTCACATAGTGTACATGGACATGACAATTACAGTTCTAAGAGCTTTTTTGTTTTTATAATCATCATCTCAAAGTGTCAAAGCGGAATCTCCATATTTCTCAAATTTCTTCATGAACTCGAAGATAAACATAAAAGGCATTAAAGGGGCACTGACAAGTCAAAATTAAATTTTTTCTTATTTTTTGAAACGATTAAAACGATTCCAGGACATTACCCTATAAATTTGAAACTTGGGAACTCAGCATTTGTGAAATGAAAAAACAATTTCCCAAAGCCAAATATGAAGTTCCCGCGCGATCCACGCCAGTGCACAGTGCAGTGACGTCAAAGATTCAGTCGTCCTGCGACTCGAGTTTCTCTCGCGCCTCCGAACCGTCCCGACCCGAAGTGTCGTGTTTGCCCGCGTCCCGCAATCACCCACTTTTCTCCATGCGTGCCATCTATCGTTGTGAGCAGATAACGCTTCACTTTCGAGTTTCAAGTTCTTTTAGGAACTTTTCAGCTATCTCAAATTCTTTGAAACGGTGTGAGGTCGAAGAGAATTCTATGAAACGGTGTGAGGTTGAAAGGTCGAAAAAAACACAGAAGTACTTCGCTAAATCGAGAGATAAAATAGATTGTCTTCAATGGAAGCAAGATAGAGAGACTAAAAAAATTTCCTTGAATTGCCAATTTCCTTAGACAGGGGTTCGTTAGATCGAGGTTCAACTGTACTACCAACTAGAGCACTGCACGGGCCTACTTTTTGAGTCCCGGCCCGGCCCGGGCCCGCTGGCACCTAGTCTTACCCGACCCGGGTCCGGCCCGGCGGGACTCCCCTCTAATTGGGCCCGGCCCGGGCCTGGCCCGGGCCCGGCCCGGCTGCTGGCGCCTGACCTCAGGCCCGGCCCGGGCCCGGCTGCTGGCGCCTGACCTCAGGCCCGGCCGGGGCCCGGCCCGGCTGCTGGCACCTGCACTCAGACCTGGCGCAGGCCCGGACACGTCTCCTTGTCCAAACACAGGCAGAATGGGCTCGAAAAAGCCCGTGTCGGTGCCCTCGGCCTGTTCATTAGATATCTATTAGACGACGAGTTCATGGCTTTTGCAAGCTGCGCGAGTGCTCGTGCTGGGAATCGAAGCAGCTCAGAAGGCTACGAGCTTGTGTACGTGACTCTGGTCAGTGAGAAGAGTACATTATCTTGTATAAAACATAGTACATAATGGGAAGCCATCAAATTAGCCAACGTCATTGGCAGAGATGTTTCCGTAACGGGCGCCAATGCTAATTAGTTTGTCTGCGAGCTGAACAAAGCCGTCTCCGTGAACTACATCAAATGGCCGCACATCTTTGGCGCATAAGCCAACGCAAGCCGTTGCCAACTTCTCTTTGACAATCGCAGGAATGCTGGACTTCTTCGTAGCGAAAAAAGAAGTAACACTCGCACACTCAGAAGTGGATGACTTACATTTGTGCCGGCTCCAATGCGAGTTCTCAGTCTTGGTGCCGTCGTAGGTCAAAAATGCTTTGCAGTGGCTGCATTGAACATGTCCCAGCGGTGCTGACGTGGTTGCGTCAACCACTTTCACAAATTTCTTCCACACATCACTTTGTTTGGATTCCCCTGTGACAAGCTCTGCCCCGGTGAAAGTCCTTCCTTCAACTTGGCGACGTTCATTATAAAATTCACGAAAGGGAAACTGAAGACCGCATATGAAATTCAATTGTCCGCTTGCGGCAAAGTCAGCTCGACGTAGCTGAAGATTAGTCATGTCGCAGTCACCTCGAAGCAATTCGTGTTAAAAAAACAAGAGGTGAAAGCAGGGTCAGTCATGTAAACTCCTTTAACCAATCAGGCGGCTTCGTTGATGCGTCCACGCAGAGGGCTGTCACTTGACGTAGGGTGGGGAAGTCAGCTCGTTCTCGTTTCAGAACGCCGAACAATGTGTCCCCCTCGTCCCGGGCCATGATAGTGTGTACCCGGCGAGAGTTTTCGACTGGTCTAGTTATTTTTGAAGCACCAACATTACAGCCAGAAATACAGTAAAGATGGTTCTTGCTCTTTCTTTCCTTTTTTTTTTTTTGCGTTGGGAAAGAAATGCACAACAGCACAAAGACGGTCCACCAGAACCCCTGACAACTTCAAGAAAAACAAAATCGCTGGCCGGGTCGCAGACTTCTCCGAAGTCAAACGATCGTCCGAGAGGAGCCCACAACACCACCCCACACCACGAGGTCCCCGTCAATGCTCACGGCCATTGTGCTCACAGCTCGGGAACAGTACTCGTCCAGAGCCACGTGCACCTACAAATCACTGTCAACCGTCGACGGACCCGTACGCAACCTGTTTTAGATGCGGAGCATCTCTTGCTCGGGGCTATGTCCCGCGGCGACGGCGTTGTAGTCTGCACTCACACTACGCATGCGCAACTCTCCTCCTTCCCTCTCTGCAACAGCTGCGCGTTACTCTCTCCGCTCTCTCTCTCTACCAGCTGCACGTGCACTTCGCGTGCGTTCGATTCTAATCACACCGCGCGCGCATGCGCAACTCTCCTCCTTCCCTCTCTCCAACAGCTGCGCGTTACTCTCTCCGCTCTCTCTCTCTCCCAGCTGTGCGTGCACTTCGCGTGCGTTTGATTCTAACCACACCGCGCGCGCACGCGCAACTCTCCTCCTCTAGTCTCCTCTCCTTCAAGTGTGAAAAAAAATAAACGGCGAGCGGCGAGCGTTCCAAGTTTCTCTGCCGCGAGCCGCGACGAAGGCTCGCGTAGGGGGTAACGCTAGGGCAGTCGGTGGCGCCATCTCTCGACGTCAGCACGCAACTGACTATTTCCTCGGAACCAACACGATGCTCCGCATCACCCCGTGGTTCCCCTCGGGAAGATGGTGTATTTGGACACCGCAACGCACGAAAACCCCACATCGAGGGCGCCCAAACGATATGACCCCAGCAAACCCCTCGCGTTCACCAACCCACCCGTAGAAAAAGAATGCGCGGACAGAGAGAGTAAAAGATAAACATATGTTAAAGGGGCGCGTTTCCCCGAACCTCCGGACCGCGGGTGGGTGCGGAGGTTCGGGGAAACGTCGAATTGCAAAAAAAACAAACGACCCTCTTTTAGGGTGTCGGTCGGTTCAGTTGGTGTTCTGTATGTCTATTGCCCTTCTGTTTTAGCGATTGAGTGAACTTCTATGCTTTCTATGCGGACGGCCGAGACCCAAACCGGATCTGAGCCGGATGGCCCGAATTTGTCCCAGGTGTGGCCCGGGCCTGGCCCGGGCCGGACGGCCCGGATGCGTCCCGGGTGTGGCCTGGGCCCGGCCCGAGCCCGGCTGAAGCGTACGCTGCCCGGCCCGGGCCCGGCCCGCGGACCGGGCCGGGCCCAGGCTTTTGGGTAGGCCCGGGCCCGTGCAGTGCTCTACTACCAACAGCTACCAAGTACTAGAGATCACAACCCCTTGTGCTTTGTTTAGACCTTAGAGCTGGCAAGGGTAGCTACCTGAAGTATCTCCACCTCTCCTCCAGTTGCATAGACAGAGTCCACGTAGTCACCGTACAGATAGAACCTCCTGATGGTGCCGATGATGATCGGGTTGGTGCGCTGCGTACGGATCTGGAAAAGGGGAACACACGGGCCGCCATTAACATCCAACGAAGACCGCCCACTGTTTTGGCAGCAACAGCTCAGGAGCATTTAGAAGCGAGGCAAATTTTGTGGTTTGACATCCAAACCACGTGACGCATAATGTCATAATGTCACGTAACACAGCGTCCCATGATGCCACCGTGTCAGATTACATCGCCATGTCATGTGACACTGTGACTTCATCGAGGCTACATCCGTGAACAGAAAATTCCTAAGGCTGGCCATATAAATGCTACGCATCTAAAAGGCCGAGGAGTCCACAAAAGAGGCCGTGTTCGTTCCTGCTACGCGCCCCCGAGTCTCGGGTCGCTTTTTAAAGCTGCATATCCCTAGACACGGCCCTTTCAAGAAAAGGAGGAACGAAAGAGGCGCAACCCACCAGCTGTCCCGTCTTGAAGCGCTTGCCGTCCCACTCGATGGCGCTGAAGACGGCCCAGGGGTGCTGCTTGTACTTCTGGGTGTCCTTGCGGCTCACCGTCTCCTGGTAGCCGAGGAACTCGACCTGCTTGTCGCTCTGCTCATGGCACATCTGCAGCCACTCCAGGAACTGCTTCTCAATGCTCATGCGCACCACCTGCCGGGGCAAGGGAACGCCTTTCGTCTACCGCCCAAACATCCCGTACGCACAATCCATTAGCCATGTACGGCTTTATTAAGGGGGAACGCGGCTTTCAACTCGCGAAAAATTACCAAAAGATTGTTTTTTTTTGTAAGTCAGATTTTTTACTTCTATGGTTCACATTTTGTGCGTTTCCGAAGTTTCTTCGCTGAAAACCGTTGCGAAGTGCCGTAATAAAACACTTATATAAACCGAGGTGACGAAATATTTGCGCGCGTTCACGAAAAAATGGCATTTTTTGAAGTGCCGAACCTCCAAAACGGCACCATGGAGCGCCGCCATCTTGGTGTTGATGGAAAGCGCGCTTCATCGCCTTCAAAGCTTCCGCATCGGCTGCTCGCTCCGCGGAGAAACAAACGCATAAAGAGCAAAAGTTCCAAGGTCTCTCCGAGAGAAATGGCGGCTCCTGGTTGGCTTTCCACGCCACGTGAGCAAAGCGCAGCTTGCCACTGGTCCGCTCCTCCGTTGCCCTTAGCTCAAGAAATTAGTCATCCAAACAGTTGCACGGCTGTGACGATTATTTTTGGTATATATCAAACCAATCTAAAAGATTTTTTTTTTTTTTAAGCTTTACAGCTTCGTTTTTAAAGAAGTCGTGAAAGCTACACGAATGCGGCTTAAACAGGTGAGTTACAGCCAAGGGAACATAATGATAAGTAACGATAAGTCGGTTAATTAACTAAAATATGTTCATCAACTTTTCAATTAGTGAAAATAAGCATATAGATTCAATTAGAAAATTGTCCAGCCTCATTAAAAACCACTAAATCATTCAATTTTAGAAAAACTTGGAGCATGTGGGAAGCATGGTGAAGCGCTGAAGTTACAACTCATGCAGCAGGAGCAAGGCTACCGGTGAGATAAAGCGCTTACGCAGTTTTTCTGTCTCTTATCATCGGCGTTTTCACACCGCCAGCCTTGTGCCTGTTGTACGAGTAGCTGTAGAGCACTACTGCACTTCCTATGCACTCAGTCTTTTTAAAAAAATTGCAGACGATCTCACAAACTATGCTGCGATTGACAGCGGTAGCTGCTGCATTGTTGAAAAGCGAACAGATTTTCTTTCAGCCAGCATGCTGTACAATGTTTGCAATGGGTTCTTTGCTTTCAGTGGAATTGATGTAGAAGACGCGTGTAAGGAGATATGTGCCTTGGTGGAACGATCGCACGAGAGATTGCATGTGTTGAAGGAGGACGTGAAGATCTGCTTTTTTTAAGTGTTAGTTATGGGTTCTTCCCACCACTGGAAATGATGTCCGTTGTTGATGTTGAAGTAGTAATTGTTGTAGTAGTAGTAGTAGTAGTAATTGCTGATGTTGTAGTTGGCGATGTAGAGCGTCTGTAGTCGATGTTGTAAATCCTTATAAAAGAATGCCCTCGCATTGTAATCGAGTGACCGCGAAATTGGCCTCGACGGCACCGCCATTTCGAAATAACTGTGATTTTCGGTGTTTGACCGGTTTTCAACTTTATGCTGGCAATGTGTACTTATGTGGCTGCTTAAAAGGGGGGACACTACCTGGGCATGTCTACTTTTGAACCGCTCATTCAATCGGCGTGAAATTTGCAGGTGATGTTTGTAGCCATATGGAAGGAGGCCATGCAAAGTTTCAACCCTGTGAACCAATTTTGTGAGGTTCTATACCCCCAGAACGAAGTAAAATATAGCTTTGCATGGAATCTGCTCAATGAATCTATCGTTGAGAAATGGTGTTGATCATCACATGTCTTTCTGGTGGAATGCATACTGGAATACTTGTTGCCGGTTACTATGAAAAGAAATTTTAAAAAATATGCATTTTTCAGGTAAAAAAACAAATTATGATTTTTTTTTTTTTTTACATTTATTAAAGGGGCACTTAAGCAGTTTTTGGAGAAGCTACTTTTTTGGTGCGATGGCGTTAAGGAAGTGTCAGTGAATGAGTATCTTCAGTTTTAGAAGGCAGAACCGCCTATTAATCACGCAGCAATAAAATATGTGCGGACTCTTTTCTGTACTTGCGAGGACCAATGAAATTATCGTATGTTTGAAAATTTTGGCGGCCTTTGTAAAGTTTCGCTAAAGAAACAATTTTCAGTTCATTTAAATATGTTGTGCATGATAATTTCAAAAGACGTAAAATATTTCTAGTTTAGAATACGCGATACTGCAATTATCGTTTCACAAACAAGGGACTACGTTTTCTCCTTGCCTTCCTCCGCGGGGGGTGAATTTCCCGCTCCCCCGGGATGCGCGGAAGCGCACGTATCTGTGCGCGTTGCAGGGCGGTCGGGCCGGTCGTGTCGGTAGCGGGCCGGCCAGGCCTCGGTGGTGGTCGTCAACGTGGACGGCGTGGTGAAAGCTCATCGTTCCGCGTAAAAGCGCTATCCTTGACTGTGAATTTTCGTTGTGTGTCGCTATGATAACCCAGCACGTACTAAAAGGGAAGATCCACCTACTCGTGCGGCGATGTCGTGGCGGCACTCTCAAGACAGCAGAAACGCCCGTGCCGTCGTGTTTGTTTACTTCGACTACAGTGGTGCTTTCTAAGCATTTGTGTCCTCGAACATCGCCCGGATTTCTTATTTGGCGCATTTCATGCGTGTGCTCAAGTTCAAGGTATTACTGGCGCGTGCCGTATAGAGGATGCGAATTTTCACACGTTTTCATCACCGGAGAGAAGTGATTAGTGTTAGCAATCCTGAACGCTCGCAACGTCTATCTGATCACGAAATCATATTTCTACGTTGCTATATCGCTGCTAAGATTACATTGTCTTTTATAATCGTAGAAAAGGCGTGTGGCGATATTTGTACTACTGCAATGTCGTGTATTAGAGTCGTGATCGTCCAAGACGGCGTACTGCATCTTTTTTTCATCCACTGTACCCTGCAAGCCTAACAAGAAAAAATAATAATAAAGCTTTAGGCTATAGACAACTGTCTGTCTATATTCGGTTACGGCATTGAGTAGCAGTGCGTCCCCTTTTTAGAGGGGCCGCTGAAACAGCTGACGGCCGTGTATAGAAGCGGTCGCCGTGCTGACGACCCGCTGCGCTTGTTGTAGTGGTTGCAGGTGTGTGTACGCGCGGCGCGGAGCGGTCGTTCCGGTCGCAACAAACGTAGTCGTAGGTACGCGCTCGTTGCACACGTCTGAACCAGCCTTTCCCCCGTCCTCCCGAGGCGAAAGGCAACGTGGTGACATCGTTTGACATCACGTACCAGAGGTAACGCTGCGATGTCAAACGTTGGTTCGGTTACGACTTGCCCCAACCGCAAATCGAAGAATGCCCGAAAAGGTCTGCGTTTCGCCGTCCTCGGAACCCGAACATGACTCCGAAGCGCTGCTATCGTCCACATCGCACGTCGAAGTGGCGTCATAGGAAATCATCCCCAGGTCGGCTGTCCGCCGAAGAATTTCAACCTCTAACGGCGTCAGGTCCTCGAGCGTAAAGAACTCAGCCATGATCGAAGCTCGAATGACAAAGAGGTTCGGCCGATGCGGCTACCTCGGGATCACTGCGCGACGGAACGTCGTCCAACGCCATTGGCCCGAGATCCTTTTGATAAGCGTGCGAGGACCAATGAGAGTGGTTTCGTTTTCGGGTGGATCCGAGGTTTGGCGGCCTTCAATTACATTTTTATTAAAGAAATAATCACCGTATGACTATATTTTTTGGTTTTTAGGGATACTTAGGGGGTCTAAATTCAGCTGTCATCATCAAAACACAAACTCAAAAACCACTTGAGTGCCCCTTTAAGTTTTGCAAATTACAGCTTTTCATAATAAAGGAACATGAAAATGCAAAATCTAAGTTCATAGTAACCGGCTTGATAAAATTTTGGCATATAATCCACAAATATTAAGTCTCTCGGTACTTTCATACTGAAACGATAGTTTTATTAAGGTGGGATTTGCAGCCAAAAAGCTAAACTGAGAAAAACGCGTTTGAAATTTCAAGTCCACTTTTTTTTATTATTTCAGCTTCTTTCCTCAAAAGAATTGCCTGTGGTATCTTCATGTGACCTAGAACTCTCCAGCTCCATATGTCGGTCCTTCTTCTTCGATTCTCTTCTGCTCATTTGCGATGGCTTCGAGCTTGCGACGTTTCTGGGTGGTCTTAGAGGTGTCCAGTGCCTTCAGCTTGGCCTTCAGGATCTTCTGCTGGGTTGCCTTCCTGGTGTGCTCCTCGTGGTGGCTTCCGGGGCAGATGCCCATCTTCTTGAGGATCCTCTCAAAGCCCTAAGGCCCCAAGTTGTATTCGAGAACAGCCATGGCCACAGCAGTTTCCACTGTCCTCAGCGATGCGAATTCCGTCTTGGGGCATCTCTTCCAGATGAGCGCGTTGAACGACTCATTGGCGTTCTGAGTCTTCATTCTGCAGCACCTTTGAAGCAGGCTCCGATCGGACAGCCGGTTGTAGATAGGCAGCAGCTCCTTTGCAATGTCCCTCGTGAAGGCTGGGCGATGTGGGCGTGGCACAGACGGTTTCCCAGCAGCAACCAGCGCGTTGTGGCGGTTGTAGTGACACCATGAGTCTTCTCCGCTAGGGCAAGCAGTATGCCGTGGTGCTTCATCAGTAGAGTATGAGTGCAAGAGACTTGCGTACACACCTTTCTGCATCTTGGTGACGTCAGGGGCGTTGTCTTTCAGAGCAGTCGCATAATAGTTCGTTAGCTTTCTCATCATGACGTTAGTCAACTTCCCCTTCCCTCCAAGGCCTTTTTTGCTCTTCTTCAACTTTTCCATGCCACTGTACATCCTCTTGGCCACGTGGTTGACACAGTCTTCCTTCTAGATGTCCTTGTCATAGACGCCAAGACCAGCAACGTGCGTGTACGCCTTGCTGTCACCATCACTTAGCATGGTGACATACTGCAGCTTGTGGAGCTCCAAAGATCTGCTGAAGATGACTCCTGCAGCCGCAACCTCCATAGCGTTTGACGATCCTCCGAAGTTCTTCTGACAAACATCTTTATGGGACTCCATCCAGGACTGGTAGCCTTCTGCATCCTCCTT
Source organism: Ixodes persulcatus (assembly GCA_013358835.2). Taxonomy (NCBI): domain Eukaryota; kingdom Metazoa; phylum Arthropoda; class Arachnida; order Ixodida; family Ixodidae; genus Ixodes; species Ixodes persulcatus. Next base: position 117,408 of record JABSTQ010009327.1, on the reverse strand, counting down.
TGGGCCCAGGTTGCATCCGTGACAGTACTTGCTGTGAACGGAGAAGTCAAGCACCAAACCGGTATTCACTTCAATGACTGCGCCAACCCCGAAGTTCGACGTGTGGCCGCACTTCTGCCAGCTACCGTCGTAACTGACGCAGATGTCGAGCAAGGCATCTGCGTTGTTTACATGGCCTTCTCCATCCTCGAACATCTGAGCTCCTCTCACTGCGGTCGCTGCCATGGACGCTTCGTGCACCTTCTCTGCAGTATTCTGATACGTCTTTAAATGCATCAGCGATGGAGCATTCATGCCCCCGAAAAGGTTCTTCAGCTTCGTGAAGCTGATGCCGCAGTCCTTTCCGACGACACAAAGGCGCGCGGCAAGCTCGCTCTGCCGGGTCTCTCCGACAGTCGCCGACTGGGGCGTCGTCACGATGTCCCCACAAGCTCTACACACGACGACAAACTGGAGACTGGCTCCAACGCCACTTTCCTTCAAGTCCAGTTCATTCCCATGGCAGTTGGGACACAGCAAGGCGCTCACCAATGTCTTCACAGCAGACACACATCCACAAAACGATATCCATTGAGCGCCGCGTCTGGAACGTCATCAGTTGGTTTTGGCAAGTCGGCAGGTCGGTCCAAAAGCGTGATCTTACGCTCGAAGGTCGTCAACTCGTCTGCTTCCGTCGATGCTGAGCCACTTTCGGGACGCGGCGGAGAAGAAAAGAACTCCGGAGACCGTGACGGGCGCGACGGTTTGGGCGACGTCGCCGACGTGGCCGCGTCAGGAGCTGTAGAATGCCGGCCACCCGCTGTGCCTCTTGGTTTCGTGAACCGAGAACGCTTACCGAAGCTTCCGTGCACGTAGCCTTTACTCGGCGTCATTTTCGGAACGAAAACAAAGATGAGATAAGATTGAAGCGAGAAAGCGAGATGTAGCAGATCCGACGATAAAACGTGGTCTGGAGCAAGAAGCGCCGCGAAAGATAACACGTAATGGCTGAAAACTAGGGTTGTGCGAATATTCGAAATTTCGAATAGTAGTTCCGAATAATACACTATTCGATATTCGCTTCGAAAAGAACTGCGCTATTCGCGTTTTTCGACGTGTTGATTGCAGTGGGTTAGCCCCGTTGAGTGCGCTTCTTACCAAGCACCGGTGCGCTGCGGAGAAGCAAAACCCGCGGAAGTGAGCTCCGCGGGTGTTGCTTCTCCGCATTACATCGGTGCTCAGTAAGAAGCGCACTTAACGGGGTAACCTGCCGCGATAAACAATATCGTGATTGCGTGCTCGGAAGAAAAGCATACATTCAAAGCGGGATGGTGCACCCGTGCCGACTGTATTTGAAAATAAATGTAAACTTCGTGAATGTGTATATCTACATTGTAGTAAAAGTTTCAAAATTAAACTTTTATGGAAGAGTATACTATGTTAGGCAGAGATGCTTTTACAACCTGTGTTCATCATGCGCAACTCATTCTTTTTTACCTTGAGATTAAAGAAAGAATATTTTATATATCAAGATTTGTAAATTCACTCAATTGGTATAGTTGGCCATCTATGATTCATTTTATGTCAAATCCGTCGTTTACTTGCCATCCCAAGACACCAGACCTTCTGAGATCACAGTTCATAAATATATAGATGAAGCTTAGCTTATGAATGAAAAAGTGGAATAACCTTTACAGGTTTAGCTGGGTTTTCGTCTAAGCGTTATGCAATGGTAGTGAAAGGTGTGGAAAAACTATTCGATATTCGAATCGAAAATATTCGGCCAAAACCACTATTCGCTTCGAATTCGCTTCGGACTCAAAATCCACTATTCGCACAAGACTACTGAAAACCAATCGTGGCTCTAGTTTCGGTTCTCCGACCAATAGGAAGACGAGTTCCGTCAATTTCCTTATTTTTGCGACGTGGTTCTAGTTCTTGCGACGGGGTTCTTCCGGCGCACACATACCCTCGACCCGTGTTTACTATTTTACTAAAACGTCCGATAAACGACCTTTCCAACGAGGGTACGAATGTAACGCTAGGCCTCGCGGGCGCGGCGCGGTACCTGGCGGTATTGTACTGAAAATCGGAAAAATGGTGCTTTCCTCGCGTCTTTCGCGAGCGCGCCGCACCTGAGAGCACCACGGAGGTATTGAAAATGTTTATTTTCTCGGTAATTACGGACGCGGAAGCTTACCAAATTTCGCCATATTGCTCATTAATAGTTAGAGGTGCCAAAAGTGCAACATTTGAAAAACTCATTTTTTTCCAGAGAGAGAGAGAGAGAGAGAATAAACTTTATTTTTGCACGCCTGGTCCGGCGCTCGTTTTCCAGAAAATGGGCATTTCGGGCCAGTGTCCCCCCTTAAAACAAAATCCATCAAATCCAGATCCAAATCTGTCGAAACTTAAAACCTGTTGTCCTTTCTTCTGGTCGTACTGGCGGATTCGTTTAACCTCATCTTTTGCCTTCCACGCTTCTGCGGCGTCGAACATTTTTAGGGGCGAAGCTCCTTAGGGGCTAGCCATGTCCGTCCGCCGTCCGCCGTAGGCCCGGTGTCGGGTGCTCGTGCTTCTGCTCGTGAGATCACGTGCTCGTGTAGGGCAAAAAAAAATTGAAAAAAAAAAAAGATGAAAAAAATTATGAAAAAATAAAAAGAAGAAAAAAAAGAGTAGGGGTTCTGAGATACCATCCCATCTGTCTGCTTAAATGAAGAAAAAGAAGAAAACCACACATTCTCCTACTGACATGAATGAAAAGGCTCAAAGAAAAAGAAGAAAAAAAAGAATAGGGGGTTCTGAGATGCCATCCCATCTGTCTGCTTAAAAAAAGAAAAAGAAGAAAACCACACAATCTCCTACTGACATGAATGAAAAGGCTCAAAGAAAAAGAAGAAAAAAAAGAGTAGGGGGTTCTGAGATGCCATCCCATCTGTCTGCTTAAATGAAGAAAAAGAAGAAAACCACACATTCTCCTACTGACATGAATGAAAAGGCTCAAAGAAAAAGAAGAAAAAAAAGAATAGGGGGTTCTGAGATGCCATCCCATCTGTCTGCTTAAAAAAAGAAAAAGAAGAAAACCACACATTCTCCTACTGACATGAATGAAAAGGCTCAAAGAAAAAGAAGAAAAAAAAGAGTAGGGGGTTCTGAGATGCCATCCCATCTGTCTGCTTAAAAAAAGAAAAAGAAGAAAACCACACATTCTCCTACTGACATGAATGAAAAGGCTCGGCATGCTGCGGCTCGGCGTCTACGCAGACAAGCACCACCAGAGCTTCGCCCCAAGCAAAATCATTCACCACGTGGAGATGCGGTCAATTTTCTACACCAAACCAATGGCAGTGCAACTTGCACGGTACGATACCGAATTCAAGAACGAGGCAATTTTGACGGCCGAAGAGCTGGGAAACTCCGCCGCTGCTCGGCGGCCGGACGTGAACGAATCTACAATTCGCGGATGGGGGCATCGGTGGTGTGTGCTTTTCAAATGTGAACCAGACTGGAACGTCTTCCATGAACCTTGTTGTGGCCTTCGCTGGGATTTGGGAAAGAAATTTCCAGAGTTTGTCACTGACGAGAATCGGGCCTTGACATCTTCAAAAAAAATTGAGCGACCGTGTGCATTAAAAATCGCTGAATGGGTGCCTGCCGCGTGGTACGGCGTCCAGCATGGCATGGTTGTTTGGTGCATTTAAAAAGTGTTTGATATTGAATGACCCCAACAGTGCAAAGGAAGACTGGGAAGAAGGCAGCGAGAAGAACTCCACCTCCGACAGCGACGACGACAGAGATGATGACGAGCGACAGGAAAATTATTCCCCCAAAACTGGCCACTGTTGGCCACCGTCCAATTTAAAATAATGGTACTTTCTTATTCCTCCATCAGTCTCGCGCTACAATCGCGTTTTTTTTTTTCTCACAGGTCATAATGAAAGCTTGCTCCTCGTGTTAGAATCGAGTAAATACGGTACTTCTGAAAGCTCAGAAGCTAACTGCAACATTTAATAATTAACGAAGGCTTAAATGACTCACTTCTAATGATCAGCAAAAAAATTTCAACTTGCGATAACTTCTAGAATGTCAAAATGGACAATTGGGCGAGTTGGTAAGAGTTCATAATAACTTGCAGCGCGACTAGGACAAGGACAGACAGAGGAGAAAACAGAAAACACAGGACAAGCGCTGACTAGCAACTGATTGTATTGAAAAGGAAATACATATGATGCTGCTGCTGCTCGTGCAGGCATGCCCCTCCGTGGCCCTGGCGCTTCTTCTTTCACTCCACACGAAACCGGCCAAGTTATCCGAGATCCAAAAAGCCAATCTCGCTCTTCATCAAAGTCACTGTGGGCTGGCTCACACACGAGGCTCCGTTTTTCGTTATGTGGTACGTCTCCATCAATTCTCGGGGTAGCTTGTGGTTGCGACGGAACATCACTGTCGTGTTGTTAAAAAGGGGTTGGCATTCCTTTTTTAACAACACGACAGTGATGTTCCGTCACAACCACAAGCTACCCCGAGAATTGATGGAGACGTACCACATAACAAAAAACGGACCCTTGTGTGTGAGCCAGCCCACAGTGAGTTTGATGAAGAGCGAGATCGGCTTTTTGGATCTCGGATAACTTGGCCGGTTTCGTGTGGAGTGAAAGAAGAAGCGCCGGGGCCACGGAGGGGCATGCCTGCACGAGCAGCAGCAGCATCATATGTATTTCCTTTTCAATAGAATCAGTCGCTAGTCAGCGTTTGTCCTGTGTTTTCTGTTTTTTCCTCTGTCTGTCCTTGTCCTAGTCGTGCTGCGAGTTATTATTCTAGAATGTCACCACAACTAAGACAACGGTTTTGTTGCACTCTCTGCTGTTTGTAGAACATGCCGACATACTTTGTGCTATATGTTTATGCGGATATTGTTAAAAAGTAGGGCAGAAACATTTGTGGCAAGGTTCAGGTTTTCTTGAAAACTATAATAGATAGAAAAAATGCAGTTTATGTTTGTGCTTAGCACAAAGCTTAAGTGTAGAGCTGAATATTTAATATAAATTAGATCAGAAATGATAGAAAAATGTTCAAGACCAGGGTCACCCCTTAACGACGGTGGTGCGGCCCTTACACGCGATTGTAGGGTAATATGTCATTCACAAAATCCATCACCTATCATAATGATCGACCTTGCAAAAACAAATCCTTTGAATAGTCCCCACCTCCAGCTAGTCTGCACCGTGTGAAATTTCAACTTTCAAACAAGTATAGTTTATAGACCGTAGTCCGGAAAATATGTTAAAAATATTTGCTTTAAAAGCAGCTGTGAAGTCCACAAAGGCCACCACACGGTAAAGTACATCTGCGGGCAAAACCCACCTGGCCGTTGCAGATGCGAGCGAAGATGGTGTTCTTCTCTCTCAGCTTATTCTCCAGATCCATGAAAGTGAGCTTGTTGGTGCTCACTTGGAAAGCATCATCCGTCCATAGGACACCCGAAATCCTGCAACAAAAAGCCGCAGTCAAAGACGAATGATCTTTTCACATCTAATTCCCATAAAGCTTGCAAACTGAGACCTGCCTTTCAAATTAGTACAGTCTAAGCTCATTATAACAGACCTTGATTTTGACCGACATTTCGGTCTGTTGTAAGAGGAATATGTTGTATGCAGATATGAAGTTGAGTCAGTGGTATGTAGAAGAAAACCAACCGAACCTCACAAATCGGTCGTCGGAGTCGTCAATAAACGTTCGCTGCCAGTTGGGAAACGTCTTGTCCGTCCTCGTCTTTTATGTTCTTACCTTATTTATATTTTACTTCTACCAGCACGCTCTTCATTCCAAGTATATCCAAATGTCACTTGAAACCAGGTCTGTTGCAATGAGCTTAGACTGTATGCCTCCCACTCGAAACCACGCCAGTTATGGACACATTTCCTCCGGTCACCACTTCTTTTACGTACAAGGAATATTGAAAAACAAAAATCGGCAAATATTTGACAGGCGAAGAACATGTCTTATTTTAGATGCGGAGCATCTCTTGCTCGGGTCTATGTCCCGCGGCGTCGGCGTCGTAGTCCGCACTCACACTACGCATGCGCAACTCTCCTCCTCTAGTCTCCTCTCCTTCAAGTGTGAGCGGTAGCGCGCTGCGAGCGTTCCTCATCACGTGACCGGGGCGGGGTCTGAGGCGAAACCGTGTTTCCCCGGAGGAGGGAAAGGAGGAAAGTTTTCGGCGCGCGGGTCGCAGCGCCAGGCCAGGCCTTTCTAGTGGGGTGAGCTTTCCCCGCAACTCCGCGGCTGTCGTCTGCTAGAATTTCCCGACCGCTCGCGTCCGTTGCAGCCTAGATCTCGCCGGCCAGCCCGGTCTCGACGAGGAAACCTGCAAGCACTGTTAGGGCATTTTGCGCCGCCTTACCGTGCGGTCTGATTAGACTTTCAAAGTTACTCGTGCTACATCAGTTCACCGCTGTTGACTCCACTTCACTCCGTTCTTCCGATGAAGTGTGATGGAAGCAACAGTCCGTCAGTTCGTGGGTTGGCGCAAGCAAGCGTCAGCACCACCCCGATGCTCCGCATCACCCCATGGTTCCCCTCGGGAAGATGGTGTAATTTTTTCTTTTGGTTGTTTCCCTACAGTCTCGCCACATTAGAACACATTTTTCCCATCATTACTCCTATTAAAGAGATAGCTTTAAAGGGGGACACTACCCACAAAAAAATATTCTGCAAAAGAGATTGATTTTGAAAAATGCCATTATTTACATCTACCAACATCCAGAGAGTATTCCCAGAAAGTTTCATAAGTTTACACTGCATAGTTATTTTTTTATAAATTATTTTTTAACTGCCGATGCTAAAGAAGAGGTGGAGGTTGGAGCACTTTGAACACATTTTTCTCGGTTCCACTTTTTGGCATAAATTTCGCTTTAGGAAAACTATCGTTTGGTGACGGGATGAAAGGAAAGACTCAATCATTGTTTTTTCTAAATGGAATTTAATGGGCAATGCAACTGTGGCATTGAGTTTTTACTTTGTCGATGTCTTTTATAAAAGATATTAAGATTTTGTCGAAGACATAAAAGGCAAAAAAAGGCTTTTTTTAGTTCCAAGGAACAGAAAAGCGTTTCCTCTAATTACAGTTAAAGTGTCTGATGGCTGAGGCATTGATCCTGTTGGATTACAGGGCCCACCTGTTGAAGCACTCGATGGGCACATTCCTGGTCTTCTTGGGCACGCCGCACCAGTCGAACTCGTCTATGGTGGTGTACGGTATGAGCCGTCCGTTCCAGAAGCACTCGAAGACGGGCCTCTGGCCACGAGCGGGCTTCAGGTTCGATGTGGTCAGCACGTCTTCCTCCTCGTCGCCGTCCGGGTTCACTGAAGGGGAGACACGTACCGAGCCACGGTGTAGTCGAGGACTAGCATACGGCGTACCGCGGAAGAGCACGAAGGAGAAACAGCACAGTTCAATGCACTCTCAGTACCATTGCTTTTTAGATTCACCCGACTACAAAGTGAGTAAAACATTGCCAACTTTCATTCTTTGCCGTAGCCTACCGATAAATGCAGGTCCAATGTTATTTGGAAGGACAGGTGAAAAGGAAAAAGCACCCCCCCTCTAACCCACCGTTCGGTTGGTAATATCGTAGGTGCAAGTCGCTGTGCCAGTCAGGCACGTAGCCAGGGGGGGGGGCCATGGGGCCCGGGCCACCCCGAAATCTTACATTTTGCTGGGACCTCCTCTCCCCCCTCCCCCTCATACAGAATTCTGTTATGGGCGCGCCCGCCCGCCCCCTGCCCCCGCCCCCTGCCCCCCCCCCCCCCCCGAAACAAAATCCTGGCTACGTGCCTGGTGCCAGTACTGCCTCTCGGAGGATGGCCATTCAGAAAGGCTCGAGCAGACATACGAAGGGGTTTACAGGCCTCATGATAAGGGTTTTGTGTTTTCGGCGTTCATGTTTCTTCGAATTCGGGGGTATTTTTGGGGAGTTTATTTTTCTTTCCAGAGATTCAGCGAAGTCGTTGGGCATCGGCGTTGCGTTTCACACCGTGCGTGAACAAAAGCGTTCGGAACAAAAGGGCCATCTGACCATTTTGTACCAAACGCCTTTGCTTCTTCTTTGTTGCGGAGCACGTGAAAGCACGTCTCCTGGCACAAGCTCTTCGCATCGACACTGCAACGGCGGCATTTTGTTGTCGAATATTTCTTCGTATTTTTCCAGGGAGCGAGAGAGTGGGCGTCGGGTACTACAAAAGCCCAATATATAAAACAGTCTGTTAACGCTGTGGCGTAGCTCTGCGGTAAAACACCTCCACTTCGCACGCCGTGGACCCAGGTTCGAATCCTGCCGCCGGCGGGTGATCTCTTTTGAGGATTTGGCAACATCGACGACGGACACACCACGCCCTGCTACAACAACAACATCAACAACTACAACAGATTTCACTTACCGCGGTGGGAACAGCCCATAACAGATATCGCTGTAAAGCTTCCTATCTGTCAGGTGTAGCGACAGATAAGGAGTTTTTGTTTCTAAGCGAGAAGCCAGATAGGTGGTGCTAACAGTATGTTGTTTTCAATAAACCATTGGCAGAGAGTGAGCTTCATCTCCTACTACTTCTTGGTCCCCGTTTATGGGGGCTTATATGTTAAAAAAAATGGGACAAGGGCGTGAGATTCCCTCACCCGCAGGGAACATGCACATGAACCGAATACTTTTAAAATGACCCGGTACCGACAAGAGGAAGGTTTAAGATAAGGGGTGTGGTTCCAAAGAAAGCAGCACCCTCGGTGACAGTTCAGGGTGGACTGCGTTCTGGGCACGGTGCAAGACGTATAAGGGTGTGGACGGCGCGCACGTTGCAGCTGCCCGACAAAGTCCTCCCCTCGCCTTGGTTGCAAGCGGCGCCAACGGAGGGCTCCTTGATACGCAAATAATGGCAGCCTGTTACGGACCCGGTTTCCCATGCTTGTCTGGGGGAGACATGCTTTCTTTTTAAAGTCCGCTGTCGGAAAAATAGGGCCCATTTTACCGGCAAGTGACTACATCCTTGCCGTTACTTTTTAGTTGCTTTTACAAAATAGTAATTAGGTTATCGTTACAGTTACTTTTAAGGCCCGCTTCAGACGGAGCAATTTCACCCAGCAACTTGACGTCGCAACACCAGCAACACGGGCCGTCCGCGTTCACACGCAACAACCGAATTGCTCCGACTTGCTATCATCATCATTCACTTTGAATTTTCTTGTACAATTTAGAAGCCCAGCTACGCGCTAGAAACGTGTTTTTATATCTTTGAATGGCATTGAGAATACTAACTCATCTTTCTGAAAAGGTTTATTTCCAAAAACGATCGATTTCAAACCAGAACCAAGTCTTTAGCTGTCATCATCACCACCACGGGGGTGTCACGTGAAAACATCGCGTCCCTGATTGGCTGCTGCCGCTTCAAACAGCTCGAGTTGCTCGTCCGTTTCGAGCCGGACCCAATCTCAGCAATTCGTGTCGATCTAGGGAAAGCTAGGGAACAACCCGCCAGCAACCTCAAAATTGCTGAGAAAGTTGCCCCGTCTGAAGCGGGCCTAAAAAAAAGTAACGCGTTGCAGTTACAAGTTTCCAAAAAATATAACGAGTTACAGTATTGGGATACTAGTAATGTGATACCACCCCTGCAGACACATTCAAAGCATACATATGTGTGAAGCAAACCTGCTTCGGACATGCCTGGGGCACGTCTGCAGATAATTGTGTCACCATGTCTGCAGCAAACGAGTTCATGCGACCAGCTTCCAGCACAGCTTGCGCGTCTTACGAGGACATGACGCACGTCGAGGCGGAACGGCTCCGGGGCTCACCCTTGCGGTCGGCAGACTCCACGGGGAAGGTCTCGTGGTCGTAGAGGAACGGGTGGTAGCGCAGCTGGCCCTCCACCACCCGGGTCCCGTCCACGGTGGCCTTGAAGTCAAACGTGTCCGAGGCACTCCGGATCAGCAGCGTCTCCAGGTCCGTATCAATGTCCCGCAGGTTGGCGATCTTGTGCAGGCCGAAATTCATCACCAGGCTCACCTGGCAGAGACGAAGGAGACTGCGCAGTGAGATTTCCCGAAAACAGCTTCCCGTTTTAATTGAAACAAAACCTACCCGCTCATTGATCTGTTTTAAGTGTGCATACGCTCTTGTCTCGCTAAAACTAAGGTCACATTCCTTTATTCCGTAGGCGGACACGCAGACCTCCGGAAAGATGAAAGTGGTTACAAATTATGCCACTCTACACAAAAAGAAATGTTTAGTACAAAATAAACTTGCGAAGTTTCCAAAAATCACTACTTCTTTTGGCGATGGCTAGTGCTTTCATTTTTTATTGCAAGATGTGTTATACGGCTGGCACCTAACCGTATCCAGTTAGGTGCCCGCAAAAGAAGTCGGCAGGACGACTGCCAGCCGAACGCCGAAGCAGCGCTCGTTTCCCCGGCGGTTGGACACCGGTGCCAGCCAAACCTCTTCCTCGAGTGCCTCCGTGGTATACTCCCAGCGGGGTTAAAACATCACGTGTTCAGACATACAGCGGCACTCGGGGCTTCCCCAGGGAAACAATGCGAAAGAGAGCGTAGCAGAAAAGGAGAGAAAGCAACCACTCCCTTTGCTGCAATGAGTAGAGGTATCGTTGGAATGTCTGGTTCTCTTTTGCTACGAGCTGGTGTCGGGGCTCTGCTTGGCACTGTGGCGTTCCAACACGTGGCTTGCACCGACGTCGCAACGGCGGCCATTGCGGTGGTCTTGCTGCCGAGCGCGTACCTTCAACGGCACACGCTTTGCACCGTAAAAGTTTTTCTCGGCAAGAACAAATAGAAGTGACCGCCAGCACGGGGCAATTACGCGTCGTGTGCAAGCCATGCATTGTTATGTTTTTGAACGCTCAGTCTACTCTGTCACACACTCCAACAGGCTTTGAGAAAGTCGCACATACGTAGCAAGTAAGACACAGACTCTCCATGCTAACACATCACATTTTGTGTTACCATTGCCTTTGCCAGACTAGTAGCGCAAATGGGCCACTTTTTTTTTTGTTAATGGTCCTCGAAATGACAATGGATAAATATTTTACTAGCTGCATATCGTTTAGGGGGGCAAAATAGAACTAGCGCATGAGGGAACGGAGCCAGAAATCTGATTTATGCCATGAACACTTCAAAATAAGAGTGGACTACTTCTTTTCCTTTTGCCCTTCATAAAGCTCTCTGCCCTCTTACCACGATGTATTTGCAGTGCTCAACAATGTAGGCCATAAGCTCAATCCGGCTCATACATCGGATAGGAGCACTGCATCGCTCAGACCGGACTCGGTAGCAATCAATCCATAGGCAGAAATTTTAAGTTGTCTCAATCATTCTGATAAACCCGGGAAAGAAGGACTGTGTTGCACGGGCATTATGCAGACACTATGAAAGCATTATGCTCTGTTATGCTTGGGTACGGGGAACTTTCGGTGGTTTTGGAGGCTCTCCACGCGCGACAAACTCCCGTGTTTTCTTGGTTTTATCAGAATGATCGCGACAACTTTAAATGTATTCGAGAGTGGAGGGTGTCACGGGCATGCTTTAATGAAAAGACTTCCATGGGTTCCCATTTTTTCCATGGGTGCGTGTAGGGCCTTGAATTCTTAGTGCTCTTCGATAGCGAGGAACCCATTGTGGTACCCAAGGTAATCGCAAGGGAGGATGTGTATCACTCCCTTTACGCTATCTGTTAATTACTGTTTAAATTTGTGACCTCATACGTCCGCTGCACTATTTCTTGGCACGCCATGATCTACCCCGCGATGTCGCAAGTCCAAGTGGGAAGCTACATTTCATCATTCGGAAGACAGCTGCACACGCCGACAGTCGCCTGTGGATAAGTATGACCCACCACCGAGAGTCGCCTTCGGACTAATTACAGTAAACTCTCACTTGAGCGAATGTCAGTTTAACAAATATTTCAGAATACAAATTTCGAAATAGCGAATATTTCAGGTCAATGAACTTGATCGGAGGACCCAGGATTATTTTTGCAATCAGTTCAACGAAGTTTTGTGCTCTGCAGCACTGGCGTAGCCGATGCCTGCCGCCCCGCCGCCGCTGCAGAGTTGGCGGCGTATCATCGCTGCCGTTTACGGCACCGCCGAGGCCAAGCAGTGGTACGGTAGATGAAAACGAACCACGTGATGTGTCAGTTTTTTCTTTGTCATTGGTTCCGTTCGACCATCCTAGTTTTGGGTAAAAACGGCAGGACGGCAGTTTGTGCACCCACTTTCGTAATGAGTACGACGAAACGGGAGCGGATGTCTTTATCAGACAAGCTCAAAATCCTTCAGCGTCTGGACAACGGTCAAAGGGAAGTGGACGTTGCGAAGGACTATGGGATTCCACCGCCGACATTGTCAACGATAGTGAAGCAAAAGTTGAAGCCTGAAGGAGAAACTGCGTTCAATCCCAACAGGAAGCGACTCTGCACGGGATATTTCGAGCCAGTGGACGTTGCCGTTGCGGCATGGCTTCGTCACAGCAACAAGCTGTGCCAGAGGATGTCCAAAAAAACATACCCTCTGGACAGCTTTGTTACTTCATGTGCTTTAAGAGAACCGGTGCAAATAAAAATTAGATTTTTTTTTTTTTTTTCATTATGAGACAGGCAGCAATGTAACTGTTCTGCACTTTGTATATATCGATGTACATGACTCCATAAATTGCATTTGACACTTTTGACTCAATGTCTGCTGTGCTCTATGCTGTTCCATATTCTAGTGAATATATTCAGTTTTGTAAACTTTCAGTTAAGTGAACTATTTCCTTGGGTCCCTTGAAGTTTGCTCAAGTGAGAGGTTACTGTACATGAAGGACTGATTACGACTCGCCACCGAGAGTCGCCAGCAGACTACTGTAATATTCCGAGAGATACCCCGCATAATATCGAGAGAAAATCGGGTGAAAATAAGGAGTGGGCTAACTTTCCGTGTTTAACCACGAAAGGCTGAAAATAAAACACTATTTTTAGATTATGTTTCCCTGCCAAACTTGTCATTGTAGCGAGAGACAATGAAGCAAAGATGACTGTACTTCCCAGTCAGCAACGTTCGTGGATATCCCGCCATAGCCAACTAGCCACATTTACGTCGAGGTCATCATTGATCCAAATACTATGACTACTAGCAGTGGGCTATCTCTCGGCGTTTAAAGGACAATAGTAGATCTAGCTAAAAAAAGGGGGTGGGTTATTTTTTGGGGGTGGGGCATCTCTCGGGATATTACGGTAAGTATGCTGAATAGGTAGGTATGACTTTCCACGAAGTTTCGTCTGCGGACCAATTATGCTGGACCAGTATGACTAGTCGTTGATGATATACTGCGGACTAAGTATAATTAGGGTCCTTCGTGTTCAGGCAAAACCCGATATTTCATGATACTTGCATCCCGACATGTTTCTTGAAAATCGGGTCAAACTCGATTCTTCACCAAATTGCGGAAATTGAATTCCACCATTTTCCAAATTACTCTGCTCCTAAAATATTTTATAGCTCTTGTCCTTGGAAACAAACCTAGATTCTGATGGATTCAGTGAACTGCAGTCACACAGATCGAGTCGCAAAATTTCGTTTTTATGTCTATTGCGAAGTTTCTTTCCATTTAAACCAGCACAAAAAAAATAATAAAAAACAATAAAAAACTACACTCAGAACTTTTGTTTCGAAAGGAACAGCAGATATTGTGTTCCTGTATAACTGAAGTGATATTGTTGTGCATTGCAATTGTATGCATAAGCTGTGATGTTGAGAGAATATTCTCTCAATTCAGACATGTCCAAAGGCCGGACAGGCCTAGGAGAGACACAGAGATGCTGCGCATCCAGAAGATTACGTAAGCAACACAAATTATTTAAAATACAAAAGTCAGTGAGCTCTTACACCATGTTTCAATGCCATCTTAAATACTTTAATGACTTGATTGTAAAAATAAAAAAAGAAGAAATTCCATATTTTGAAAATGAAAACTGCTTTCTATTGTTAATTATACAATATTTCTAAAAATCTGAAAAACCCAAACTTCGAAATAATTTATTCGAAAAACCCGATTTCACCCTGATCACCAGTTTGCAAAAAAACACCCGATTTTTAAAAATATAAAACCCAAAAACGAAGGATCCGGAGTATAATACTCCCCCAACAGACACCTGCGGATAAGGCATGCTAGACTAAGAATGACTCGCCCCCAATGTTTCTCGTGTACCAAATATTCCGAACTAGGCATCACTCGCCGCACACAGTCACATGCTGTCGCAGGCAACCTTTGGCAGCAAGTCATATACAGTCCAGCTGCTTCCAACTTCCACCTTTTCCTTTTGGTGCCCAGCAAAGACGTCGGACCGCGGATTGCATTGGATGGGGTTCAATTACCGCTCAACCCCTCGGTGAATTTGGCTGGTTGGAATTACCAGTGCCTATTTATGTTTACGTACGAATTATTACAACGGAGTGTGCCATCTACATTCTTTGGATGCTTACGCATTGCCCGATATGGGCAATGCATACTTCCATGTCGCCTTGGCCTGCGTGTAATGCTTTTTCGTCACTCTAGCATTACACTTTCGCATAAAATGTAGCTTTAAACACAATCTGCGTTAATATTCGGGTCCACAATCGTGGCAAACTGGCACCGTGATAGCACATGCTCCGGGCATTGCCAGCACAGGCCATGCTCAGATGAACATTAGTGGAATGGGCCAGCAAAAAGAGACCCGACAATCCGTTCTGGCCGTGCACCAGAAGAGCGGCCACTAAGGTGCTTCTGGTGACAGCCTCTCGTGGCACAAATGGCCACTCATTGCACTTGCGAGGCAGACAAGGAGGAAAGCCAACTTAAGGCTTCACTTAGTTTGTTTTGTTTGTTTGTTTTTTTGCAAAAATTAATGCACTGAAATAAAAATAGACCCCCGATCTGGGCTCTACAAAAAATTCAAGATTTGGTATGGTCACTATTAAGTTGGAAAATACTTTCGCAGCAACTTGCTAACCTCAATGTCGAGATTCCGATAAGGTGAGGGGGTCCGGCCGTTCGTGTCCTTGGAAAGTTGGTTTCCTTCGGGGCCATGAAGGTAGTAGTGGTAGATGTGCCTGGTAAGAAAAGCCACATTTGAAAAGAGTGCAAGGCCTCATTTACAAGGTCCGTGAGACAGAGCATTTATCTTTGCTTTCTCAATTCTGATGCACAGCTTATGAACGAGATACGTGTGTCTATTGCACCCCACTAGATGAGACAATGACACCTGCGTTCATTTTACATTTTAAGAGCCTAGGATAGATCCACTTTTATTAGCATTTTAGGGGATTCATTGTCCGCCAGGCCCCATGTGCAGATTGGCACCCTGCCAGCCCGGTCGAAAAATTGACATTCTAGCCTTGCGTGTTAACAGCGTGCATCAGAATCAAGAAACTCGCACAAAATGCTTGTGAGAAAGATGTATACTAGTGTCACGTGAACACAGCCAAAAAAATCTTTTCTAGAAAAGATTGCTAAATAAACTAAAACTAAGTCTTGGATAGCATAGTTGATAAAATAATGTTAAAGGGACACTGAATCGAAACACAAACACCCAGTATTCACCAGGCGCGACTAACTAGCGCCGTTTTAAGGTTAGTAGCACGACTAAGTAGTTGCGAGCTAAATGAGAAATCCACGACTAACGAGCGATTATGTTCTGCGGTATTAACGAGTGCGAAGCGAGCGGGTTACTATCTAGTCAGAACTAAGAAGCTGAAGTGACGTAAAAAGATAGGTCACGCATATGCATACTTAAACGCCACTGCGTAAATGGGTATTTCATTGTATAAAAACTAAACTTTAAGTGTTTATCAGGAAAAAAAAGTTATAATGAGAGACATATTGTCCGAGACAGAGTTTTGCAAAGAAAAATTTAAAAACAACGCCAGAGAGAAACACGAAAGCCGCATTGCCAGCAACATAAACAAATATGAAAGCGCCCGTAAATGTGTTTTTTTCTCGTCGTCCAGCGCCCTGCCGAGTTCGATTTAGCGGTATCTCTGACCGCTGAACATGGCTATTTACACATTATTTTCTCCTCCAATTCTTTCTAGATGTGTCCCCCAGTGTTCCGAGACAGTGAGTGCTTCGTTAGCGCTGGCGGTCAGCGGTGATACGAGTCGGCCACGGCGCTGAGCCGCTAGTCACCCGCTAAACACCGGCTAAGCTAGCCCTACCCCATGACTAAGATTTGTTAGTCGACTTCTTAGTCGCGCGGGGCGACTAGGCCCTAAACACAACCGGTGAATAACAAGCGCTCACTTAGCGGCGACTATCGCTCGCCACGTGATAAATTTAGTCGCCGACGTCACTAGTCAGTCGTTAAACAGGCGCTACTCGCGCCTGGTGAATACGGGTGAAAGCATTCAGAGTAAATAGATGATGGTGATAGCGATCTGGTGGCTAGACTGAATTTCAGGAAGGGACTATCGACCAATCGGGAGGCACTCACGCCAGCTGGGTGCACCAAGTGTTGAAGTGGTGCTTGAGGAACTGGACGTGCTCGCTGGACACGCCCCAGATCACCACGCAGGTAAACTGGTCCTTGCCGACTTCCTCCGCAATCACCTTGCGGATGCCCTCTTCGTCGGCCGAGATGTGGCTGCAGTCCCCGGGCTGCGAGAGGGAGCGAGGGCACACCTTCAGCGTCGGCCATGCCTTACTTCCCTAGTACTAAGATCCTCAGTTCTCTAGTGTATAGATGCTTGCCTAGTATACTAAGATACTCACTTCCCTAGTAGGACTACTAGGATCCTTACTTCCCCAGTATAGGGGGTATTCACTGGACGCCATATTTGAGGTAACTGCTCACAGCGCATGCCTGGGAAGAGTTTCTCGTCAGCTCTCGGGCAACCGCAAGAGAAGAGGGGAAGGAGAAATCCTCTTATCACCAGGACTCTCCTTTGTAGGTCCCAGGCTTCCCCAAACGTCGCTATTCTCCCTCTAGAAGATTATAGAAGATTAACTTGCCACTCAAAATTCGTACAAAAGCATCTTTCCCCTCTCTCTCTTCTCCGGTGGTAAGAAAGCAGCAGCGAGCTCAGCTATGACCGCATGTGAATACTCCCTATACTAAGATCCTTACTTCCCTAGTACCAAGATCCAATCACAACAACCTAACTGAGATCTCTGAAGTGCAATAAACATGCCAGCATTTGCAGTACCTAAAATTTGCTGGCACTTGAAGGGATGCTGAACCGAAATTTAGAGTTCACAATACGAGGCGGGACGCTGCAATACCAAAAAAACATCACTCATACAGTGATATTTCTGA
This sequence comes from Ixodes persulcatus, assembly GCA_013358835.2. Classification (NCBI taxonomy): domain Eukaryota; kingdom Metazoa; phylum Arthropoda; class Arachnida; order Ixodida; family Ixodidae; genus Ixodes; species Ixodes persulcatus. The sequence continues at coordinate 100,093 of JABSTQ010009327.1, read as the reverse complement.
CGGTTGGCAGTATTTTTGGAAAAGTGCGCAGGTGAACACAACCGACAAGGCCAGCGAGACATGTCATTTCACGATTCTCATTCCCTCTCCTCTTCACTTCATCCCCTCGAGCAGGTGAACCGAAGCGAGGAGGAGAGAAGCAAGGCCGCTTCCCTTTATTCTCAACTGTTCGAAGAGAATCCTGACGACACATTGCTCTCTCGATCGCGCCCTTCTTTTCCAAATTCACGGCCATCCACTCGAGATATCGATGTATGAGTGATGATGTTTTGGAGTTCTTGGCGTCCCGTTCAACCCTTCTGTGGCATTACTTTGGAAAATCCAAATTCGGTTCAGCATCTCTTTAAATACAATAAGCTTGCCAGAAAATGTATTGAAGAGTTGCATATCTAGCCATCTTATCTCTTAGTGACTGACACAAAATCACAAAACAATGCTGTCATTCTACAGAATAACGATAAATGGGAGATCAGTACAGTCAAACCCGATTATATTGAACGCAGGTATATTGAACTATTGCCTACATCGAACCCCCCCCCCCCCTCGCAGAATTCCGATAAAAATTCTATGCATTTTAAACTTTTTTATATCGAACGTCATCAGGCTCATAATGGGTATTCGCCCTTTTTTGTTTGGCAAAAATCTCAGCAACGCCACATACTGGGTAGCCCCAGCACACTTCCGGTTCACATATATTTTCTAATTCTTTACATTTATCACGAGAGTGAAATAAGTTTGACGGTGCAATAAGTAGCCACCTTCGGAAGATAGCGCGTATATTCGATTTTGCAAGTACCGCAATACCCCGCCGTCTAGTTCAGAACCAGAAGTGCTTGGGGGCCGTTTGCACACCAGCACCACCACGCTTCAACTCGCGCGAGAAAGAGAGATTATCAAACCCTACCGCACCAGATCACGCGCACTAAGGAGTCATGCGGCAGGCTTCCCCGCATTACACCGGCGCATGGCAGCGGAAGCGCCGCAGGGGTACTGTGGCGTCGCCGATCCCCACGTCCGCACCACCTGCTGCCTGCACTCGGTCGGCTACGTCATTCCGTTGCGTTCGTTTCTCTCAACGTCAAACGTCATTTCAGCATTCAGTTTTAGACTGGCTGAACACAAAACATGCATAAAATTATTCTGCACGACTTAATGGGGGGGGGGGGGGGGTGCCAAAAAAATTGCTATCGCACTTAAAAATGGGGAGGCTTACCTTCCGGTTCAGGATCTTTCCGGAGTAGATGAGGTCCTTCTGCTTCTCCCTCTTCTCAAACTCGTCCTTGGAAATGACGAGTTCGTGAACGTCCTTCGAGTCCTTCGGCTTGGTGATCATCTGAACAGCATGCAAACGAAAATGTGACAGTGACACTAGCTGACGACAAAATAGGATAGTAATAGGGAGGTGCGCACAAATATCATATAAATATGACTCAAATACAGACGAAACAAAAATGTTAATATTCACATAAAGAAAAAAGTTAGTATACAAGATTGATCAAGCTGACAAAGACTAGAGAGCACCAAATGCGTCCCGCACATTTCCGTATGTGCTAGATTATTTTCATTATTTTTATTATCCCTTTTGATTTTTTTTATTCTTATTTATTATTTTCTCTTTCTTTACTTTTTTTTTTTAAATTCAAAACTTGCGGTTCTCGTCAACACATTTTCGTGCAAAACAAAATAATTTACCCTTCCAGAGTAGCTGCGCTCGCAGCTCAGTGGCTATAGTATTTGACTGCCACCAGACCGACCCAGGTTAGAGTTCTGCCGGGGCGTCTTTCTTACGCTAACTTCACACGGGCCTTTGTAAGCTTTATACAAAAAACTTAATTTTAACTCAAACAAATCTTTTTTTAAAAAAGAGGGTGAGAGTTAGACATGTGCCATCTTCACCAAGTTTTTATCAGGCTCGGCGGACATTAGAGGAGGGGATAATCGTCATGCTAAGTTAACTAAATGAACTAAATAAATTAATTCATTTTTTGCATTATTGGTTTCAGGGGTCATGTTGGAACTGCAGTATTGACGACAATGGCTATTAGATCCCAGATCAATTTAAAGAATTTGCAAAGAGGTGATGTTTTTTCTAGATGTTAATCTATCAATTTTCGTTTTCTTTTTGTTTTCCAATTTAAAAATTGCGTGCAAAAAGAAAGCATCATGTTCTGCCCTCAATGGCGCTTGGAAGAGTGATGAAGTCATTTAGGCTCCATCGCCACTCGTGTCGTAGGCGCATCCAGGACCTGTTGCCGAGATGGTGACGACGTGATTGAAACGCCGTCACTATTCCAAGCGTCGTTGTGGGCTGGGTGTGATGGGCTCTTTTTGTACGCAATTTTTAAATTGTGCAAAAAGACATAAAAATGATTGATGCCTCAAAAACCATTACCTTTTTCACAAATTCTTTATACTGGTCTAGCCTCTAATAGTAGTGGCCGTTAATACTGCAATTCTATCCTGACCCCTAAAACCAAAAATTAAAAAGGTAATTAAGAAATTTTAGTTAATTGGTCAACCTATAGTGACAATTATCTACTCATCTAATGTACGCCGAGCCTGATAAATACATGTTGAAGACACAACTCATCTAGCTCCCATGCCCATTTGTTTTTAAATCTTTTTTAATTAAAATCAAACGCTTCTTAACACTGTGTAGCACTCCCAGCAAGTCGCTCGTCCACGACGTTCGTTTTCAGCGCTCGCTCATGACAACTTTGTTATAGAAAACAATTCATAAAACACATTCTGCGTTAAATATGGCTAAGAGTTGCTATTAAACAATATTTACAGATTTCAGCGTCCTTGAAAATGTGGTTGCAATAGTTATCTACATTGCAAATATGTGAAACAATGTAATCCCCGAGGAACCAAAAGCATATGCAACATACAAAAAATTGACTTCAATTATTTTAATTGCCCGATTAAGTTAAAAAAAAAACTAGACTAAACATTAGAAAGCATGTTTCACAAAACTGAGCGAAAACGGGTACTGTTAATTGGGCTTTTCACCAAACTGGTACCCAAGGTGACAAACAGACGACAATAAAATCTCTTGCCTTGACCAAGCTAGGATAGAGACTACAAGTGAACACTTGATCAAAGTCGGTCTCGACTGCAGCTGGAAGAAAACATCAAATTCTCTCGCTCTAGTTAAGCTGCCCCTCCCTCAAGGATCGACCATTTTGGCTGCATTCCAAAGTTTACTCAATCTCATTCTGCAAGTTTTGTATTCGTAGAAGTTCCGTACCACGGTGTTTGAGAACCTACTCGCGCCCAACGTAGCTCTATCGGTATTATCGCGTGATACGGCTCGAGGGAGCGTAACTCGGATTTACTCAAGCAAGACTGTGAATGCAGTCTTTGTTGCTGCTGATGTCACTGCTGACCGCAGTATTCTATACGAAGGCAACTTGAGCCAAAACAAGTGGTTCAGAGAAAACTGCTCTCCCAATCCCAAGTTCAGTTTCAAGGGATGATTGTAAGAGACCTAACCACCTTGCCTCAACCTCCCCCTCCCTCCCTCTCCCCCCCTCCCCTTGACAGTCGCTTGCTTTCCGGTTTTATGCAACAGATAGAATAAAAGACTGCAGTACAGTTTGTTCCAGACATTCCAGCAGTCCCTTCGAAATAGACGCAAGTGACGATGAATATTTGGAGCGCGCCGAAAAGACAATTTCTGAACCAGATATAAAGAGTATCCTACTTGCATTTGAAATTTTGCGTACATGCACAGCAAACAAACAATAAAAAAAAAAAACCACACAAGCAAAAGGTGAAGAGATTTCTCACCCTCGTGGAGTTGCCAATGAAGAAAATGGCCTGCTTGCCACCGGCCCCAAAGTAGGAGATCTCGCTGTTCAGGAACCTTGGCTTGTGGCCGAGGGTTTCGGGAGACTTGTCTTTCTCGCTGCGTCATGATGGGGAGGGAGAAGGAAGAAATGGATTCCATTTACAGAATACCCTCCTTGTTACAAGGTCAAACGTGTCATGTGGACATTTAGTAGGTGTGTGTGAATGTAGACACTCACACATGTGGACATTTAGTAGGTGTGTGAATGTAGACACTCACACACGTGGACATGAAGTAGTTGTGTGTGTGAAATTTAAATCACAATTTAAATCATTTTGATTTTTATTCCCCACCCTCTCCCTAAGTAAAGTTTTTCCAGATTCAGCACTATAATAGCAGGTCTGAGCCATCTATCGGGTGGAGGCAAGCTTCAGTCTTTTGTAGTTGGTCTGGAAGCAGCAAAGATGCCTTCCTTAGGAGCAGCTTTGGAGCAGTAAAAGCTATGCTCTCGAGCAGCTTAAAAGCCACAAAAGTGTAGTTTTGTAGCGGCAAGTAAATCTTCGAGCTGGTCACCCAAGTCAAACCTGGGCTGTACCGCCGGAACTGCCCATCTGTCGGGGCTCTATTTCGCTCTTTCCTTTCACCCAAGTGTCTATAGTCACTCGCAACTTAATAAACGCAGGGCGTGAAGCTCCAAGCATAAGATCATCGCTTTGAGGTGAACGGTACTGCACCATTAGCCGACACGAAGGACACAAGGGGAATCGCCAAGTGAGGAGCTTGAACGGCGTTCCGGTCAGTGACCACAGAGGGTTCGTGCCCACCTGTTGTGCAGAGTCTTGTCCTTGCGGATGAACTTGGAGAGTCTGTAGATGGCCCAGTTGTTCAGCTGCCAGGAAGTCATACCCTTGCCGTTGTCCATCACCAGGATCGTGCTCTTCTCCATCGTCATCGATTCTCTGTCGTCCAGGAACTGTGCAAGAGGAAAGAGACAGTCGGGTCTGGAAAGCCGTTCAGCCTGCAGCGTCGTCTCTGACGAGCGCGGCCACATCTCCGTTTGATATTTGTATATTTAGGAAGAGAATCGGATACATGTGCCCAAAAGTCAGGAAATGATGGCGAACTGCTATGGCCGTGCAGTTTTATCGTGAACAGTTGCCATTACACTGCTGTCCATTGTAGCTCAGCGTTGTCTTCTTTGCGGATTGTCGTGGCGGGGGCCTACACTTACATTGCGAGTTTCATTTGTATCTAGTGCTTCATTATTGCGCCACTCCTATTATATTCCATGTTTGGAATAATAGTATTGATAAGTGAACAAATAAACGTGCAGAAAACCAAGCGGAACAAACCAGTTTCAGCTCGATCCTGCGGCTGCCCATGTTGTGCTTGGTGGCTGCCAGGGAGTTGTCGATGAGCTCCGCAAAAGCATAGGCTACGAAAAGACAGCAAAGATGCCACATCCTCAGAAAACCACAGCATGCTATAAAGTTGCCCACAATAAATGCCCAATCACACACTAGCATTTGATTATTGTACATCAAGATATGACCAAGAGTTATCGGAACAGTCATGCTTCGTATGTTATGTGCTAACGACCACTGCAATGTTTTCACACACCATACGAAGCGCAGATGTCCTAGTAACTCATGGTTATACCTCAACACAAGTCCCTACAATATAGTAAAATGCTACTGCGTGAAGAGGCCTTCAGTTAACATATATTGATCAAGTCAGAATTTGAATAGGAACACGGGTCTTGAAATCCCAAAATTTAGAAACCTCACCCATTCTCTGTAAGAGGGATCTTGCAGAAGATTTCAAGCAATACTTCAAATAGTACCACTATGCTGACACGGCGGTGGAGGCTTTACGAAATGCAATGAAAAGTTTCAAGAGTGATTTTATAGCATTAAAAGATAGGGCAGCACAGCGATGCACATGCTGCAGTCAGACAGTTCACCTTCATCTTTCATTATGCCAAAGGGTGTAGTTCTGTGAACATTTGGAGCTGCGTTAGACGACTTTTTGTGACCATGTGTGCAAGCACATTGGCAATTTCACCATAGATTGCAAACCAGAACGAGTGACCATTACTTCTGTGTTGAACTCGGCAAATCAAAAACAGAGACCTTGGAAAGGGTTCAGCAGGCCTTATGTATAAAAGCAGTTAATTATGTTACTAAGTGTTTTGAGTGGCACTCACACTTCGAGAATGGCAAAACATCGCTGGAAGACGGAGAAAGGTAGGGCAACCTTCTCCTACCGCTCTGTTTTCCAGTGATGTTCTGCCATTCTTGAAGTGTGAGTGCCACTCACAACACTTGGTGCAATTCACTGCTTTTTAATATAAGTCTGCTGAATCATTTCAAAGGTCTTTGTTTTTTGATTTTTTGAGTTTGATGCAAAATTGATGTATGCTCTCGCTCTGGTTTTCAGCTTATGGTGAAATCACCATTGGGCTCGTGCGCGTGGTCACAAAATGACGCCCTTTAGCATAATGAAACACGAAGGTCCTTGCCTTCAACTGATGCGCACGCATCACCATGCTGCCTTCTCTTTTGACACTATAAAGTCAGTCTCAAACGTTTTTAATTGAATCTCGTATGTTCGGTGAACCAGCCACGCATCGGCCTCGCACATGATTGTGCTCTCTGCACACACTCATGCAGGGAGGCGGGGTCAGGCAGAGATACTTTACTGACTAACTTTCCCCTCTACAGCAACGAACCGGCATCGCCAAATCCCAACAGCAGGTTGACCCCTCACTGTACAAATATTCACAGAATGCAATTTGTTTCAAAGACAAACCCGTAACCACGCAATTGGCAGGTTTCTTTTTAAGTGTCTAGAAGAGAATGCCCTTCACAAAGGAAAAACAAATGTCTCTGCCGATCCCAGAAGTAATGTTTTGTTTTCAGATTCATCCCAGAATACTGGAGGACGCTTAAAAACTGACGCACACTTCGTGCCGTCCACTTTAGCTCTCCTCTTCCTTTCCTATACCTTCTCCACTTTTTACCTTGCCCTAACTTGGCTCCCCTTGCAGCTTAGGAGAGTGGAGTGCTAAGAGGATTATCTTCCCTGAAGAAAACCGAGGTTGTACGTCAGCCTTTAAGCTTCACCTTTAAGAGTGGAAGGCGATAGCGTTATCGGGCCGTGTTCGCAAAGCCTTGTCATATAAACCCGCGCTCGCTCCCGAGCCGTGCAAGCGTGTGTGCGTGGCCTAGTCGGTAGCGCCACGTGTCACGTCACGTCACGCATGATGTCACGTGTAAAGTCAAGATGACGTCGCGTGTCACGTGACGCCACGTGTCACAACAGACTGTGATGCCGCGTGACGTCACACGTGAGCGTTGTGAGTTGTTTGGAATTGCCGCATGAGGTCATGTGGCGTGACGTCATACGTAGCTGTGACGTCGTGACCCTATCGACCGATAAGGATTTTCCGGTCCCTCCGACGCCGGATTTCCTGCGACACAAGCTTCTTAAAGCTGTCGCGTTAAAATACAGGAAGCTTCTAAGGTTTCTATCGAGTCAACAAGGTTTAAGCTAGCATGGAGTACGGCTTAAAGCAGCAAACCAAAGTTGCAGGACAAACTCTCCCCTCAGACCATTTGAGCATCTTCCAACACGCACTTTCTTATACCCGTGCCACACGGGCACCTCGAATGCCATTTACAACTAATGACATTCGTGTGATCGACGAATTGGCTCGCGATCTGTCGCGCGTGGAATGTGCCACGCCCGGAGCGTCGAGCGCTGATTAGGCCAATTGTTCAAATGTCATTCATTGTAAATGGCATTCGAGTTGCCCGTGTGGCAAGGGTATTATACTATGACCCATTCCTTTACTCGGGTTGAATAGTGGACATTCGTACAAATACAAAAGAAGCAACGGATCTTTGTTCTTGATGCCAGGTCGAGAGATAAAGCTAGAGGATGCATTGATAATCTTGAAGAAATTTCTGGTCCTTTTGTACTCAAAAAAAAAAAAAAAAAGAAACTGAATTTTCACCATATTTTGTCTTCTCATGCCAAATTTATGTATCACTGGCGTACTTGGTCAATCGCGCTTCATACTCAACAAGAGGAAGCTAGAACCTTCTTTCAAGTGTAGCATACCTCTAATAGTTTCGTCCCCCGCAGACGAGCCGAGTATCCAGTACAGTCAAACCTCGATGTAACGAAGTCGGTAAAATTCGGAATTTACTTCGTTACATAGAAATTTCGCTACATAGAAATTCGGAAGTAACGTTAAAGACAGTTTCTACGAATGTTTCTCGGGTGCACAAAACTCACCGAGGACACCTTTATTTCGATTGCAAGTAGTCCGTCACCTTTCTGTGGGCCACTCTTGGCAATATCATTGGCATCACGCGACGTTCGCATAGCCAGACGGCCTGCATCGCGTCTTCGTCTTGCTGTGTGCTCGCGAACCGCCTCAAGACATTGATCGCGTCCACCACTTCACGGTTACTGGGCACATCGGAGGTGCCTTGCTCATCAGGCTCGATGTTGTTCCCGTCTTTAGAGTTCCCACGAACATCGCTAGCTATCGCCTCATTGGTCATTTCTTCCGTTGCAATGACAGCAGCATCAGCTTATAGAAAGTTGTCGAGGTCGACGTTGTCGGGGGCGGCTCCATCGCCTTCAAAGCTCCATTACCCAGGATAACGAGAAACACGCGCTTTTAGTTAGGCCTCGAGAGTCGAAACGAACTATGCAGTGCGAACGAAGCCGACGGATGAAACGGCGGCGGCTCTAGTGTCCTCTGGTTGCCGTTCTGTACACCACACTTGCCAGATTCGGCCCGTTTCACCTTTTGCGCTTTATCAGGGGCCCGTTTCAGCGCATGTGCTTCCCAAAATCTCCTTTGGGACCCAAAAGGTTGGGACAAATTGTCCATAAAACTTTGTTACATCGAAATTTTGGCAAACGGGACTTCGTTACATAGAGGTCAAAAATACATGGCCTGCATACACTTGCGGTTAGAAAAAGTTATGTATATCGTTACATTGGGGGTTTGGTTACATAGAAGTTTGTTACATCGAGGTTTGACTGTACCATGAAGTCCCGCCAACAGTGTGAGCATTTTAGGGACAAATGCCCACGTGTTTACTTTAACGCAGAGCGGGGGAACAGCCGATTCCTGCTGTTTACGGAAAGACTCCAGTGAACGGCAAGGCACCGATAACACTTAAATTCTGGTGCAAATCACATTTCCGAGCCAGAATGCCATCGGCACTGCATCATTCAGTGCTTATCTTCCGTAAATAACAGAGACAGGCGTCCGCACGCCCTGCTGGAAAGTAGACACACGGGAAAGGTTGCGCTATCTGCGGGAGTTTACAGTAGCCCCTTCAGTAAAGTATTTGCTGTTACTTTGCTCTAGCTTGCTTTCACGTGTTTCGGGGGTGCGACGAGGGGAACTCGACAAACCAGACTCTACACTATGGTTTTAGCTCCGACAACAATAAAGCACAAGACTAACGCAGTTTCACATCTAATCTCCTGTGTAACGGCTGCCTCTAGAGCACTTGAGCGTAAGCTTCGAACAAATGGAAGGTGGGGAAGGTTGTTCCAATTCACAAAGCTGGTGACCGTTTCAGCCCATCTATCTACAGGCCAATATCTCTTACTAGCGTACCCTCCAAAATCATGAAGCACTTCATTTCTTCACAACTATCGCGTTTCTTGGAATCAAACTCTTTTGTCAGCCCCATCAAAATGGGTTTCGAAAATTACTTTAACACGACTCCCAACTTTTAGTCTTCACCCATAACGTCCACCCGACACTGGACCACGTGTCTCGGACTGATTGCATATTCCTCCTAGACATCTCAAAAGCATTCGATAAAGTATCCCATAAACTGACTGTTACTGTACAAACTTACCCGCTCAGTATCGATTAAAATATTTTATCTTGGTTAGAGTTTCTCGACTAACAGGTCGCAATCTGTAACCCTAAATGACAATAACTAGCTGTCGGTTCTTGTAAACTCCAGTGTGCCGCAAGCGCTGTACTTGGTCCACCGTTATTTCTATGCTACATTAACGACCTACCAACTCGCGTCTCCTCTTCCGTAAGCCTGTTTGCCGACGTTAGTGTTCTTTGTCGTGAAATTAACGACAATTCTGATGTTGACATTATAGTCCGATATTAATGCTATTTACTCTTGGTGTTATGCATGGCAGATGAAACTAAATATTAACGAGTGTAATGCAATGAGAATATCATGAAAGGTTCAGGCATGATGTACTTGCCACCTATTAAATGAATTACAACCCCCTCGAAAGCATAGTTTCTTACTAATATTAGGGAATTTTAGAATGGCGCACGTTAAAGCTTTGCGTATGCAAAGAATACCGTCGTCGCTACTACGCATGCGCCGAACACTAACCACGTTTTGCGCTTTGCGTGCGCTATTTTTCGGAAATTGCGCGTGCATGAAAAGTCTTTGCGTTCCTCCAAGGAGGATTTCTGATGAGAACTTGGCTAAAGCCAAGACGAGCACAGTTAAAAAATGGCGGCTCCCAGGACCATGGCTGCAGCCACTTTGGCGGCGTTGTGAGCGCGACGGCGACGTGCTCACAACGCCAAATCTCGCAACTGGTATTTTCAATACGGGACGACATTGCACTCGATTTGGAAAACCCAGTAAGGTGGGCAATGATCACCAGTCTCTCGATGCCTGCAATGCGCGAACATTTTTCGGCGAAGGTCAGTTCACGAGACCTCTCTTGCCGAAGCGATGCAAGCGGACACGACCGGTCGACCGCTCGCGTCGCATTCTCATGTACAAATCTAAAACGTTATTCTGGACCCAAAAACTTGCTTTTTTTTCTCAAGTTACAGCATTTAGTGTGTGAAATAAAAATTGTGACTGTATCTTGGTGGCGCTGCAAGCGCAAGATGCTTGGGCTTTTGAGTCGCGGCGGAGGAACACTATTCTAAAACTCTCTTGCGTAGCAAGCGCCAACACTAGCGCAAAGGTGCGTAAATTATTCTAAAACTCCCTATTTAGGTGTCTATGTATTTTCGGACCTGTCATGGAAAACTCGCACCAATTATGTTATTAACGATGCAAACCAGACGCTTGGCTACCTGAGACGAAACGTTTCGCAGGCTGCTTCTTCATTAAAACTGCTTCTTTATAAAACATTAGTTTGACCAAAACTGGAATTTGCAAGTTCAGTCTGGGGACCCTGGTACAGGAAGTTGCACATCTTCACTTGAAGCCATACAAAATCGTTCAGCACACTTTAAACTATCAAACTATCACCGTACATCAAGTGTCACATCCATCAAAATTCACTGCCCCCTCTTTCAATTTGCCGTAGGATCTCTCGTTTGTGTTTATTTCATAAAGTATATTATAATAATCCTAGCCTAAAAAATTAACTAATAAGTGAACCAGTCCATGTCTCCCTCGCCTCAACCACATCTACAAAGTTGGCACAACAACTTGACACTCTCAGCTCTTTTATCCCTAGAACAGTTTGTGAATGGAACTGCCTTCCCCCATTCATTGCAACCATCTCAGATTTTGCCCATTTTAAGCAAACATTAACAAGTTTTTATTCGTCTATTTGAGCAGTATCAAACCTAGTTTATTACGTTTGTACTTCTGTTCCCATTCCTCTCTGTAATGCTTTGGCCCTGAGGGTGCAAGATACAAATAAATGTCATCCTACATGCACAAAGGTTCAAACCACTGATGCAAAGCTGATGATTGCACAAACTACAAACTTCACCGAAGTTCCAAGGGAGCAGTTTAAGGGGCTCCCCTTAGCACTTATATCTTGTGGACCACCAGTACCGTTACTTCAATGGCAGCGTGCAACGTCCCATACCACTGGTTGCTCAGCTTTACCTGAAGACGTCCGAAATATTGCTACCTCAAAAACAATTGTGCTGTACAAACACCGATGTGAAGGTAAAGGCCAACCGTGCCAAAGCCACTTAAACGTGTGAAAGCACTCACGAAGTGGATTATGCCCCTCGGAGGCGTAGTACTCGTACATCCCAGACTTGATGATGGTGTCATAATGAGGGAGGTACTGGACCTGCACAAAAAAAGCATGCGAAGATATCAGGTGGCTTTCTCATTTTTGTTTTCCCGGAATTGGGAATTCCTGGACAAGTTAAACACATAGGGGAGTTAGAGTTGTGCACGAAAGAGGGCTGCCAGGCTTGCCTAAACAGGAAGTTACGCTAAACCTAAACCTCAGAGGAGACCACTGTCGCTTGTTTACGTGCCTGAGCTTGTTTTTATTAAAACTTTAATTCAAGCACGTGAGGGAAAAGAGGGTAATATTAACATAGAATTCCCCTCTAACGAAAGCTAACTTACTATTCGTGTTTGTCTGTGGCATGTCACGTCGCGCGATTCCTTCGAGTGTGCAAAGAAAAAAAAATCTAAAGAAAACTATTTCTCATACGTTGCAATTCCACACGATGGCTCGACCGGTAGGTGAGAAACACGTCTCCCAATTTTTTCACAGCAGAAATGCACGGAAGTTCACAGTACACAACCCCTGTGGAGTCACATCAGTGTTGAACAGTAGTTGATTAAAATACAGTCACACTCCAGTTGCATTACCACATTTCACCGAGTACTGAAAAGCTAGTTTGTGTGCCAAAAACGTTCCGTCTTGAAGGTGCGAGGAAGGACGCTAGAATAAACTGGCTGCTCGTACACACCCTCATAAAAGTAATGGGTGTTTGTGCTTTCATTGCTTTGTATCAACTGTTTGTGGCAGTTGCAACACTGACATACGGCCACATCGGCAGAAACGGCGACATGCTGTCAACATTCAGCTATGACAGCAGTTGCTTTCAGCATCGAGTCTTCAAAACAAACCAGCTCTCTGGGCAAAAAGGAACTGTAGATGACTACTTTTTATTGCATTTTCACATACAACCTAAACATACATACAAATTATTTCCAAAGAGTAGTTGGCTGTTTGGAATAGTCTGATTCTACTACTGCTCCATAAGAACAAAGCCAAAATTATATTTAACTCGTAGTTAACTCGTAGCTGACCACGCCCATAGAGCATCCACTACTCATGGTCGATGGGCATAAAGGCCCATTTCAAAACTTGTGCAGAGCCACTTGCTTCACCTTCTCGTATTCTCGTAGGTAGTTTGAAGACTACAGTTTTGGTTTCTGCGTTTTTCTTCCTCTTTCCGCTTGGCAGCGATTTTGAAGTTGAGCGTAAAACCGACGGCATGCCGCCATTTGTGACAGCCATGGCCGCTTCCACAGCACGCATTCACAAGCGTGGAAATTATCACAAATCCTTTGTTGATTTTTCAAACTCAAATGGCAGCAGTGGATCTGATGATGAAGCCAGACCATCACATTTCAGTTCTGATGACCTGTGCATCACTACATTGAGAAACTGCTTAGCCCAATGACATGTCAGTCGTGAGGAGGGTTTACTTGATAATGTGGTAGGTCAAAATCTTTTTGAGCTAGAACTCTCATTGTCGCAGAGCATTTTGTTGTGAAAAAAGGGAACATTCCGTATCTTTCAATTTTTCGGGGTGCTTTTTCCCTTCGAGATATAGCCACATATTTACCCGGTTTGGACAATTTTTTTTTAAAATAATTGTGTTTGATTATTTGAACTGTATTAAAACTGAGAGTTGGGCTAGTTGGTACTTATGCATAGTGGTAAATATGCCTAAAAAACACGGACAAAGAAAGAAGCACACAGGACGAGGCGTAATTATCACCATGATTATTTAAATATGCCTCGTCCTGTGTGCTTCTTTCTTTGCCCGTGTTTTTTAAACATATTTACCACCATGATTATTTAAATATTGAACTAAATCTAGGTCTCTGTTTTGAGATCTGCTTCAGTTGAAAGCCTATTTATCAACCTTTGTTTTTATGTATGGCATCACATTAAACACCAAATAGCTTCCTCAGAAGAAAAAAAAAGATATAACAAAAAGCCACACAAAATGGGCATTTTCTCTACGGTCAGGAAAGAGTTAACATATTTCTGAAAGCAGCATGGGACACTTGGAGGCTTATTATACAAAAAAGACAAGTACTGTGCAACGCAACCTATGTTCCCATACTCTTTTTGCTGCTTGGGTAATTCAGTGAAAGGCCTACAAACAAACTGTGCCACAATGTATAGACACCTCACCAAGAACCTTTTCCACGATATATTAAAGATTAACACATGAGATGGCTCACCTTCTGAAATGTCTGTCCTGTGAGCTCCTGGTCGATGTTCTTGAGCACATACAGCGTCTCTCCTCCTTCCAGTTGATCTGCAAGAAACATTTTAACCATAACAGCTCGAGCTATGTTGCAGTACTTCGGACATTATGTATGCCAACGAGCTGTTTTCAAACAAGCCATGTTTGCTCAGAGTCTGTGCAAGCAACGTGCTGACAGTAGCGCCACTGCAATGGTGCAGTGTCATAGCCCTGCCTTGATCTATATCTATAGAAGGCATTACCTTTCGCCCAGTGAAATAAACGCCCAGTATTGAATCAGAGTTGCGTAACTTTTGTTCGCACAGCAGATGTAGTAGTACAGGCCACGCACAGTGATGTGATCGGTCCAAGTCATTTTGGAGCAGCTCTTGGACCAGCCAAAAGCCCATTTTGGAGCATGAGAGCCCATTTCATTGGCATTCATACCACTGCAAATATTATGTTAAGATTCATGTATCAGCCTGTCCTACTAAAGGGCAACATCTACTTTGCCTTCTCACTTACGCGCATCCCTTTGTTAGCATCAATTGCACAGCAGGAGCGATTCCCTCAAACACAAAACTAGCCGTTTAGTTGCGTGAAGAAGCACCAGACACCGTAACAACATGACTGATGAAGGACAGCACAAACTGCTGGGAATAATCATTTCAGGTACTGGATCCCACTGAATCAAAGTTAGAATACAATAATTTTGAGAATCCAACTTAATGTTTCCTTCAACTTCTAGAGGTTGTAATAAACTGAAATTTATAATTCGAATAAACAAAACATTTGTCATTTGATTTTGAAGGATCAATATGCCTTCTTAATAAAAGTCCTGCCGAACTTGTTAAGGGGGTTCCCAAGCTTCCATCCACAGCTCCTGTTCACTTAGTTTGAATTTAAAACACTTATATAAAAGTGATTACCTAAAAAAAGGAGTTAGCATAAAAAATAAACCTATACGAGAGTTCATATAAATATTCTTGCAATACCGAGGTATCCTTGCTAAAGTTCGAATTGGAAAGAGGTACCGCCAGAATATTGCGGTCTATCATGGAAGCCAAAATGTAATTAGAAATTTTGTCGCGTCCCGCTTTGGAGAAGTGCTTTCTCCTCAACAAGTGACTGCGCAGTGGCGAAGCAAGACACGCAAAATCGTGATGCCTACTCCATGGTTGTCACTTCTCTGCATAACACCAGGGCATGGTGAGAAGCTCACTCAACGAAACTATAGTAGGTTACAAGTCAAGAAGGTAGCGGCAAGTGCCCCTCAAAGGGAATCATATATCCCTCCGCCACCTCCGCATCCAATAGCGTCCCATCGTTTCCGTGACGTTGCGGCTAACGTGCGAGGAGGGTCTTGCCTTCCTGTACATATTTGCTTTATCTTTCGACTTTGACTTAGCATTGTGGAAGATAAAGCTTTATCTTTCGACTTTGACATAGCATTGCCTCGAGAGGGAGATTAGAGTCTTCCCCCTCCGATGGAAACAAAAACGACTTTCGAGGATTAGCTTCCCACTCCGATGGATACAAAGGCTGCTTTCAGGGGCTCGCTTCCCCCTCCGATGAATACAAAGGTTGCTTTCTTAAAAAGTGGGATCGGAGACAAGTTGGCATCACTCTGCAGCCAATATATCTATCCATTGAAGTGGAACAAGGAGCGTTTCCAGTGAACTCTTCTTTTGACTGCGAAGGGATTTGAAACCGGCGCATCACGCTTGTGGGAGGAGCTTCTCCTACCCTCTTAAAGGGAAGCTGGGGAGCTTCTTGAAAAAAATGAGTTAGAAGTGAATTCTAGTGTATTTTTACCCCGTGAACCCGAATACTCAAACCATTTGCTGCGCAAGTATTGTTAAACGCGAGAAAACGCGAAAGAAAGTCGCTGTACGTGACGTCATCGACGGATCTTTTGGCTGCCCAAGGCTAGGGAGGCGGGGCTTCAGCCCTATTTTGAAATTGCTCTTATGGCTCTCCGGCGCGTCGCATTGAAATATAATTGTGATATCTGTTATTCTAACGGCAAAATGAACGCAATCCAAGCGTTTTTTCTCAAATGCAGAAGTGCCCCATCTTCCCTTTAACTTGTAACCGACTATAACTAACCTTCCAGAACGGACCAGGAACATGAAAATTATAGCAAACACCCCAGTACTGTCACTCTGATACGAAATACAATCTAATAGTATGTTAATTGAGGCGATAACCAGAAGGTCTGAAAACTCGCATAAGTATAGTGCAACGATCTGGCCGGCCAGCAACGCCTGAGCTAATATATTTCCAGTAGTATTAAAGTGAAATTAAGTTTTGGTGATATGTTGACACCAATTCCTCACATTTTGCTAAAATGTTGCACGATGTAGCAGGGTAAGCACTTTGGCGCAGTTTGGCACAGCAATCATATCACTGCATACAGTTCACTTAAAACTTAAAGGGGCCCGGCAAGGACATTTTTACTGGTTTTGATTTGCACCGAACCTGAGCGCACTGAACGTAGTAACTTAATGAAACTTACCTTTTCTCGAATTTCGCTTTATTTAAAAAGTTATAGGCAAATTAAAATTACAAAAACAAGCAAAAAATAACCTCCTTCATGACGCATTTGGTTGCTTGAGTGGCGGTGAACTAGAGGAGGGGTAGTGAGCTCAGCGAGCGGTCACGGCTGCCGCACTCCGTGTCGACGGCTCAAGAGGGCGCCACTAAAGCATGTTCTGGCTAGGCTGTATGAAGCAGGCAGCCAGGGCGGCTTGCATTGCATTTGCTGCGCGATTAAACACTAATTTGGCATGACACTTCATTGGCCACAAACGACAGCAAACACGGAGTAAAGGTCAGTTCAGAACGGGAGCCACTTCGCGCTGCCATATCGTCAAAAGGCCCAACTGCAAGGCAAAGCTGCTCGCCGAAGGCCTTGAGAACGCTCGGAACTGGTCGGATCCAGCAGTCCGTATGACCGCAGCACCGCCGCATACATCCGGGACCTTTCTACGCTTGCTGCTCGTTGGCGCCTGATCCCACTAGACCCTTCTAGTATGCACCACCTTTTTCACCGCCTGGTGGCGGGTATGTCGACGGGTCATTTCTTGGTTCCGTACTTTATAAACTGCATTTGTTTCTTTTCTGATCTAAAATAGCGAACAAAAAATGAAAGCCGTTTACAACTCCCTGTAACGCCGAAATAGAGCGCAGCTCTTGAGGACGAGGGGAAGGCACGGGGGGAGGGGGGGGGGGGGGGGGGTCACGTGACTTTGAGGGGTGGGGGGCGGAGAAAATTTTCCGCTAAATCTAGCGGGGAAAATTTTCCGCTAGATTTCGCGGGAAAAATGATCCGCTAAATTTAGTGGGGAAAATTTCCCGCTAGATTTAGCGGGGAAAATTTTCCGCTAGATTTAGCGGGAAAATTTTCCGCTAGATTTAGCGGGAAAATTTTCCGCTAAATTTAGCGGGGAAAATTTTCCGCTAGATTTAGCGGGGAAAATTTTTCCGCTAAATTTAGCGGGGAAATTTTTCCGGTAAATTTAGCGGGGAAATTTTTCCGGTAAATTTAGCGGGGAAATTTACCCATCATGCACCGCGCGGTTACGCCGACGGCGAAGGCGCTCAAGCCGGAAACGGGCGCCTAAGAGCTGCGCTCTAAAACTACTTTTATAAATAATTGAAACGGTTTATGCGCCTTATATTTTGTATTTCGACTAAAAAGAAGCTTTTAGCGGCTCTGACCAGTAGTAAGCCCAGGACCTAAGACGTCACATATCGCGCACTTTCGGCATCGCGGGTCGCCCCCGTAGGTAAAGGAGGTTTCCGCGTCGTCCGGTTAAAATATGTCGCACTGATATTGAGCTACTCTCTCCGTGCCCGCTGGCCTGCACGAATCCCGAGGGACGTGGGAACCGCAAAAAGGTAGACGCTTAAATATGATTGCAGGGCCCCTTTAAAGGGTTTACACACAAAATAAAGGGAACATGTGTTGCACATCAGTGAAGGACTGTGGGTCAACTCAGACCTCTAGAGTCTAATGTTCAAATGTTACACTGCACCTGCATTAAGATTGTCTTCATCAGAATGTGGGCATGTTGGCCAGGATATGAACCTACCGATTGGACACCCGAAAGCCTGCATGCCTTTGATTTCTATTTTTAAAGCAAAATGCAGTTTGACAGAAGCAAAGTTGAGACTTGTGTTGGATTGCCATACCAGGTAGTCATAAGTGAAATTTAGGAGGCTAACGTCCCTCTAAATTTATTTAGATGCACGTCACGTGACCAGGTGACACGCATCAGGCCACGCCAGGTTAGGCCATGATGTCCAGTGATTCACGGTGTAAGGTTGTGGTGTCGAAACAGTGTTAACAATGTCAATAGATCTAATTATGTTGGGTGTCAAGTCATGGTGTATTGCGACCATGTCGCATGATGTGACTTTATGCGACACCACTACTTGGCACCGTTAAGTCACGTGATGCCCTGCTACCCAGATTTGCGTAGCCATCACTAATGCATTCTGCATACAAGCTGTTTGGGCGGTAGATCAAAGGACCACCTCATATTTTTTAAAAGCAAATCTGTTGGTTTTAATGGCATTTCTCTATTACCCCTGTTAGACGAGAGAATAGAGCCAACAGGTAGATGTAACAAAACTAGACCAGTAGACTTACCATAGGTTGCATTGTTGATCTCTTCTCTGTTCGTTGTGCAAATGACAAAAGTCTCACTTTGTGATATGCCATATTGCTGGAAAAAAAAAAAAAATGGAACAGTGATCTTTATTAGTGTTCAAACAGCGTGCACTCCCGACGTCCGCACGAACCATGTCACAAAACTGATGGAAGTTTAGCAGAGTTCAACCTAATTCCACTTCCTTGAACAAGACTTGTTCGTGGAAATGTCTTCAGACGCAAAACCATCTTATCAGGTGTGATGTACTGCCCCTGGTTTCTGCATAGCAAGTTAGTAATGCAGCGACCAAGCGCTTCAGCAGTGCGTGAGGGAATAAATTTAGCGAACTGCCTCACAAACAAACAAAACGCACGTGCAATGAATAGCAATGCAACGGGTACGCCGTCACGGCGTCAAATCAAGACGATTGGCGCCCAAACCTTTCCAGCGAAGCTATTAACCGTTGCTCTCGTAACATTGGAAGCTAAAGCTTCGGATTACGGTAGTGGCGTGCACGAAACCGGCCCAACGTGGCAATTTCTGCGAGTGGGGCCTACAAGTGCCGAAGAAAAGCGGCCAACTTGTAAGCCTAGCTACCGGCTCTCTCCGCCCGCATACAAGCGGAATTATCGGGCTGATCCGCGAGCTGCATGGTGCAGCTCGCGGATTATATCACCTATTACGTACACTTGAGCTTAATACGCTTTTTTGTTTTCCACCACAACGGGCGCACAACCGGGCGAAATGATCCCACGGTATCAGGACACGGGCCGGACCGCCGGGACAATCGCACGCGACAAACGAAGAAAGCAGCTTAAAGCTAAAAAAAATTACCTTCATCACGCGTGCTCTCAGGTCCAGGTAGTTGTCCCTTTGTCCCACGGGAATTGGCAGCGCCGGGGCATTGCTTTTCCGACGGTCGTAAACAAAAAACTGTTTATTCGCCGCGGCCATATTGTTTTCGGCAGCAAACGGCAGCGGCGGTAGCTGTCCCACCGCCGAGAGAAGCGACGAAAGGCGGCACGGTACCGCTCAAGCGTCCCTGGGCGTCGATGATACGCGCGATCGGTGCAGACTTCTCATTTCGCGATCGGCTAAAAAAATCGGAAAAAACGGGGCTTCGGCGGCTGCGTCAGTTTCAAATGTTTACGGGATGTGTTAGAGAACAAGCGCCATCTGAGGACGATTTCCTTGAATGTTGGAAAACAGTTCGATGGAGGGAGGAACGACTGCAGCGGCCGCTAGATGGCACAGGCGCTGGCGGCGCTGGCGCAACAAAGACAAAACCAACAAAAAATAGACCACAACAGGACTCGTTGGAGGGAGTACAAAAGGCACGGTGGTGTGAGGTGCGAACGAAGGCGCGAAACGCCGAAACCGCAAAAGCTACACAATCGGATGGCCTACGGCGTGGCGCAGGCACAAATGCGCATGTAAGGGAGGGGGTGGCCGACGCCGACGATTCAAAGCGATCGTGTGAACTCCGGAGATCGAAATTAACTGTTGGACTAGTTGGATAAACATCGTGAAAACAATTGGCGCAAAGGGAGGGGGCAAACCGAAGGTATTTTGTGGGTCAGAAAATTAACCCGAAATGTTTGCTCCGTTTCTGTTAAAACTTCAACAAACAAAATAAGTTTATTTATATGATTAAGATGCAATTATATATATATATATATATACAGGGTGTTATTTTTTATTCGAAACAGATTTGTTTAAACAAAGCTGTGAAAGTTACACTTATGCCGCTTGTGGAGGTGAGTTATACGGCCAGGGGGACATATTATAGTGGGCTAATCGTAATGATCAGTCGGCTAATTATTAAAATTCGTTAATTAACTTTTTAATTAATAAAAATAGACATATGGTTCCAATTAGAAACTTGCTCAGCGTCATCGAAAACCCCTAAATCAGTCATTTTCAGAAAGACTTTGAGCGCGTTAGAAGCGTAGTAGTGCACTAAAGTTACCATACTTGGAGCAGGTACAAAGCTAGAGGCTGCGATTAGGCACCCGCGCGATTTTTCCGTCTCTTATCTAGTCCCAGCCTTGTACCTGCTCCACGAGTAGTAACTTTGGTGCACTACTACGCTTCTCACGCCCTCAAAGTATTTCTGAGTATGACTGATTTAGGGGTTTTCGATGACGCTGAGCAAGTTTCTAATTGAAACCATATGTCTATTTTTATTAATTAAAAAGTTAATTAACAAATTTTAATTAATTAGCCGACTGATCATTACGATTAGCCCACTATAATATGTCCCCCTGGCCGTATAACTCACCTCCACAAGCGGCATAAGTGTAACTTTCACGACTTTTTTTAAACAAATCTGTTTCGAATAAAAAAGAACACCCTGTATATATATATATATATATATATATATATATATATATATATATATATATATATATATATATATATATATATATATTTGCGTATTTATATTACGTAATTGTAGAATTTGCATTGCGTTAAATATAATAATCGCTGCATTTTATGTTTTGATTGGGTGTAGGAAAAAATGTCATTGGAAAAGATGTCCCCGGAGAAAAAGTCCCCGAACAAAATGTCCCCGGGGAAAAAAGGCCCCAGGTGGGAAGTAGGAAAAAATGTCCCCAAAGGATTCTCTATCCTCGGGTTTCCATGATCCTCATGGCCTTCGGGCGGTCCGGTCATATATCCTTGGGAAAAAAGGCATCCTGGGCCTGTGGCAAGTACGAAAACACGGCCCCAAAAAATAAGGAAATATACGATTCCCCGAGAAACACATCGCGACACTGTTTGCGCAATCACGACATCGGCGCATTTTCACATTTTACGTAGAAAGAGTATTAGTGGGGACGAAATTTTACCGTCTGCATTATATGCACAAATGAGCACTTCCAATAAACCTATAATAACTTTGATGATAACCTTTGGTTTCTATAATAAAAGAAGAAAAACAAAAACTAGCGATCGCTTGTTGGTGATAACAGTGTCGCGCTTTTTACCTATTTGGAAATGGTACACAAGTACCTCTCAAATTTCCCCAAACACAATAATTTGGTCTTGGCTAGAAGTGTAATAAATGTTTATTTCACAATAAAACAAAAAAAAACAGTTTAGATGCAATGGTACAAAATCAGGAATGAAATGACACACTCTAGATTCATACACAAAAGTCAAAAGCGGATCGTACGGCCGACGGCACACATGAAATCTTCAATTCCGATTGCCCCAGCGGCGTACCTTTCGCAGAGGCTTTGAAGACGGCGTTGCCTTTCGACGGATGTGGACTTGCACCACTTCTTGGGAGGAGCATCGACTCGATCCTGGGCAATGACCCTGGGGTCCTTTTTTCCGGGGACATATTTTCTAGGGACTTGTTTTCCGGGAACGTTTTTTCCGGGGACATTTCTTCCGGAACCTGTTTAGATTTACTCGTTGCTGACTTCATTCGTCGTACAGCTAATAACATTAATTGGAAAATAAACTACACGTTTATTTTTAATTCAGATGTCGTTAATTTGGTTTAATGTGAAAAATGCCTAGATAAATATATTGGAAAAACTGGAAAAAGTGTACGTATGCTTCCCGGTCCAGTTTATTTTAGGGGTGTGCGAATATTGAAATTTTCGAATACGAATCGAATACGAATAAGACGAAAAACGGGCTTCGAATATCGAATCGAATATCGCATATGTGTCTTGTAATCAAAAATTACAAAACATGGTAACAGCAGGTTTTATTGCCTTTTCAAAATCAACGAATGCAACTGCATTTTACTAGGCTGCAGCAGGCTAACGATGCTTCTAATAATGCACTCATTACAATTATCATGAAGGAAAATTAACTGTTCAGAAAGTAAGCGCTCCTTACGCGCCGTGACAACATTTCCGCCAGTAGAAAGACCCTTTAATCGGGAAACCTGCGAAATTTCCCTCAAGTTCGAAGAAGTTTGACTTATGGACAGTGTTGCCCGGCTCTTACACGAATATTTCAAATTTTGGGAAACAAATATTATAGAAAGTTGTTGATTTCATTTTTTATAAAAAAGCAACGAATATTTTCTTTATATAAAGGCGAAAATATGCGCTTTTAACGCTTTCATTAGCTATTAATGTGAACCTGTGATGCCAATAAACCCAACAAATATTGCACTTTTCCTCCGCCAGTTGAGACAATTACTTTTTTTTTTAATATTACCGCATGCGCACAAAAGCAGAACTTCAGTTGAACCCTTGTCGAACATCACGTTGAAAGGTCGAAAAAGTCGAACTTTGTAGAACTCAAAACTGGGCAGGTTCTTAATATCTCTAATTTTGACTGAGCGGGAGCGACAGGCACTAGTGGCAGGAACGCCTTTTTTGGAGGTCGATACGGGGCAGTGACGTCCGTGACGTCACTGCCAAAAACGTAAAAAGCAAGCAAAAAAACATTTTTTTTTTTACGTTTTGCGGAGAGCTTGTTGCAGGTTGTTGTGTCTAATGTTGGGGGCGGAGGGAGGCGGCGGTCGCGGCGTGTTATTGTATCAGTGCCATACGCTAAAGAAGAGAGGCCAGATACACGAAACGATCGTACGCCAAGAATGTACGTACGACGACAGCTCCGAAGCGGTCTTTCCACGATCAATCAACATGACCGACAACGTCACTCAGTTACTTGGTCGCGACGAACAACTGACATTAATTTTTCTACGTGCTCTTCTCGCGGGTCCCGATTTCAAGCAGCAAGAAGAAAGAAGGAAGTACTCTAAACCGGCCACGACGAACATGAACGCTGGATCCACAAGCACCCGGGAAAAGGTACTACGGCAACGATGCCACCGACCGAACGAGCTCGAGGCCTAGCAGCACTCCGACGATCGTCCCCGGCGTTGCTACGACGGTCCTTGGCCAAGACCGTCTGCCCACGACCGACCGGCTGTTTTCTGAATGAAATACGCGTTCGCAAGACCCGTGTGGACCCTTTCTGTATTATAGTTCGATCGCTGACCCTCAATGTTAGATTAAGGGGTCATTCTCTGCCCCCTGTCATCTCCTTTTTTCCGGCAGCGGTGACGAACGCTGTCGTCGATTCTATCTCCTTGTTTTGGTGTGATATGGAGCTCAAATAAACGCCATATGGATTACTTTCGCAACACGGTAAGGTATACCTTTGTTATTAGTGGACCATTTTTATTCTGACACGCTTGTCGCCGCGGAAGCGCGGTCCACGCTCACTTGTTTCCGAGAGTACATTACTGTCCAGCTATAACAGTTCGTGGGAGCTACGCATGCCGGTCCCACCTTTCTTTGACGGTGTCACGTCATATCGACTGGTACTCGTAAAGACAGTCGGTCCCGAAGCACTTGATCAAACTTGCGCGTCCGCTCCGAGTGGTGCACAGGTATTTACGTGGCTCGTGCTGACACTCTCTTAGTTGAAACGTGTCTTTTAACGTCGGCACGCTCCTGCATCTCCGAGGCCGCGAAAAACGCCGCGGCGATTTGTTTCCATCTACGTCGCTTTGCAAACGACTGGCACGGGCCGTTTTTACCAACTATGAGAGTTGTGTGTTGTGTTGACTTCGGAGGAACGAGCTGGAAGCATACTCCGGAGGAGTACGCGAAGTGAAGAGGTGAAAGATGTCAAGTAACAACATTTCTGCCTCTATTTTGACTAAAACCGGACATGACGTCACGCACGTCAAACTACTCTACTACTATGCTACTTCGCTTTGCCCCGTATTGACCTCCGAAACAGCGTTCCCTGGTGGCAGGAGCTGTTGTCGATGGCGATGCAATGTTCTGCTCGCCCCTAGCTTTTTCCTTTTTTTTAATTTTCAGACATTTATATTAGGTAACACTCTCGAGATATAATTTATATTTAGATTTCACTCTCGAGGTTCATTTTATTGCATCAAGTTATAGAACGTGCAATTGCAGCACATATTTCTATACAAAGCGCCACACAACAAAGGGAATGGTGAAAAAGAACCGAAACTGATCCTGTCTTGCTGTCCTCGGACAGATAGAGACTGAGCAGACCGATAACACACGGATCATACGCCTTTCTCAGTGAATAAACATATTCATAGGGAATGCGTGGCAAGTAGATTATCGTTACATGCTCGAATATTCGTGTTTGTGTGATATTCGCCGTTTTTTCACGAATATTCGGCTTTGGCCGAATATTCGGGAATCTCCGAATATGCAATTTTCGAATCGAATACGTTTCGAATAAGGAAAATATTCGATTCGGATTCGAAAATTTCGAATATTCGCACACCCCTAGTTTATTTAGTATATTAAATTAGTAAATATTTCTCACGTGCAAGCGTTTTTTTTTTTTTTTTTTGGGGGGGGGTGGGGGGGGGGTTCTTTTTTTTTATGCGTGACGATTTCAAACTACGGAAGAGAACGAGTTTATGTGAGATTTTCAACGGACTGAAGGACTTGTGAGGTCTCGAAACGTTTCCGGCTTTTTCCTCGCTAGCCACACAAGTCTTACCACCTGCCCAAAAATTGTCTTGCTTTGTATGTTTATACAGCCTTGTCTTGATGCTGGTACGCCTCAACGGGTGACTGGTCTCTCAGCTGTAGATGAGAAATTTAGCCAGTGCAGTACAGCCGCTAAACTGTTTTTCTTTTTTCTTTTTTTAACGTGCATCACGGAGTAGTGAACGCGTGCCGGTACGAAACTCTCCCACATCAAAACGGGCGGAGGGTGGGGATCGAGCCACTGCCGAAACGTCGATGAAGGCCTTTTATATCCACCATTTGTATCCCCTTTCTTTTTTTTTTTTTTTGGGGGGGGGGGGGGGGCATTTGTTAGTTGTTTTATTTGTGCAACCCCTTTTTCCTCACAAATAATATACAGGGTGTTTCACGAAAGGTGGACAAATTCGATTTTCCAAAAACTACGCGTCGCAACAAAAAAAAAGACTTGTGTCGTTTTGGTACTGGGCCAGAGGCTATTCAGGAAAATTATTAAAGTCCGAGATAATTAGATTGTTAATTATTTTTGCGTAACTAACTTTTTTAATATTGTGTTTAAGGGCATGGTTTCAATCAGAAAATTGCTCAGCATCATCTAAAAACACTAAATCAACAAATTGCAGAAAATTAGAAGGCACGCGCAGCATATTACGCTTTCTGAAAAACCGCAAAAATTCGACGGGTTTTTAAGTTTCTGTTTGCTATTGGAGCGCATCTCGGCCCCGACGGCACCGCACCCCGTGGAGAAATAGGGCAACCAACCTCTGCTGCGTCGCGCGAGGACAGCGCTGCAGAGGTTGGTAGCACCATTTCTCCACGGGGCACGGTGCCGTCGGGGCCGAGATGCACTCCGATAACAAAAAGAAACTTAAAAACCCGTCGAATTTGTGCGGTTTTTCAGAAAGCCGTAAAATGCGTCGCGTGCCTTCTACTGTTCTGCAATTTGTTGATTTAGTGTTTTTCGATGATGCTGAGCAATTTTCTGATTGAAGCCATGCCCTTAAAGGGATACTTCAACGAAATTTGAAATATTCCCGTCGTGTTCAAAAATAGGTTGAATATGATCCGCAATGTCCGTAAATGACAATCGCACGTTTGTATTTTGAGCATGATGGCTGTATTTTTCGTTATAAACGACCCTCTGACAAGCGCTCGGAGAAGGCCCAGCGGAGACACGTGGTATCCAACGCAATCGTGACGTAGGTCGTCTCGGGACGAGCAAAGCTACGGCGAGGCTGACGTCGAGCGGATGCCCTAGTCGTTCCAGCCACCGAAGCGGCTGCTTTTGTACGAACTTTGAGTGACGGGTAATCTTCTATAATCTTGGAGGGGGACAATAGCGACTTCTGCGACACACAAAAGGCATTCTCGGGAAGAGGGGAGTTCCTCCTTCCCCTCTTCTCTCGTCGTGGCCGGAGGCGAGACACTCACCGTCACTAGCTGTCAAGGTTCCTAGACGGGCATTACAAGCGAGGCGTTAGGGACATCCACCAGGTGCTCTTTGCTAATCGTTTAATTCGTTTTAAAATTCCTTTTCGAGACTTTTTTAACAAGATATTGGTATGTTCGATGTGATACTGCTCCTTAGAACACATATAGACCAAAAAATGAGCGCCGAAATTTCGTTGTAGTATCCCTTTCAACACAATATTAAAAAAGTTAATTACGCAAAAATAATTAACAATCTAATTATCTCGGACTTTAATAATTTTCCTGAATAGGCCCCTGGCCGGGACAAAAACGACACAAGTCTTTTTTTGTTGCGACGCGTAGTTTTTGCAAAATCGAATTTGTCCACCTTTCGTGAAACACCCTGTATACAAGGTGTCAAAAAAAAAAAAAATTGCATGGTTTTTTTTTTTTTTTTTTTTTTTTTTGTGGCAAGTACGAAAACACGGCCCCCAAAAATAAGGAAATATACGATTCCCCGAGAAACACATCGCGACACTGTTTGCGCAATCACGACATCGGCGCATTTTCACATTTTACGTAGAAAGAGTATTAGTGGGGATGAAATTTTACCGTCTGCATTATATGCACAAATGAGCACTTCCAATAAACCTATAATAACTTTGATGACAACCTTTCGTTTCTATAAGAAAAGAAGAAAAACAAAAACTAGCGATCGCTTGTTGGTGTTAACAGTGTCGCGCTTTTTACCTATTTGGAAATGGTACACAAGTACCTCTCAAATTTCCCCAAACACAATAATTTGGTCTTGGCTAGAAGTGTAATAAATGTTTATTTCACAATGAAACAAAAAAAAAACAGTTTAGATGCAATGGTACAACATCAGGAATGAAATGACACACTCTAGATTCATACACAAAAGTCAAAAGCGGATCGTACGGCCGACGGCACACATGAAATCTTCAATTCCGATTGCCCCAGCGGCGTACCTTTCGCAGAGGCTTTGAAGACGGCGTTGCATTTCGACGGATGTGGACTTGCACCACTTCTTGGGAGGAGCATCGACTCGATCCTGGGCAATGACCCTGGGGTCCTTTTTTCCGGGGACATATTTTCTAGGGACTTGTTTTCCGGGAACGTTTTTTCCGGGGACATTTCTTCCGGAACCTGTTTAGATTTACTCGTTGCTGACTTCATTCGTCGTACAGCTAATAACATTAATTGGAAAATAAACTACACGTTTATTTTTAATTCAGATGTCGTTAATTTGGTTTAATGTGAAAAATGCCTAAATAAATATATTGGAAAAACTGGAAAAAGTGTACGTATGCTTCCCGGTCCAGTTTATTTAGTATATTAAATTAGTAAATATTTCTCACGTGCAAGCGGTTTTTTTTTTTTTTTTTTTTTTGGGGGGGGGGGTTCTTTTTTTTATTGCGTGACGATTTCAAACTACGGAAAGAGAACGAAGTTTATTGAGATTTTCAACGGACTGAAGGACTTGTGAGGTCTCGAAACGTTTCCGGCTTTTTCCTCGCTAGCCACACAAGTCTTACCACCTGCGCAAAAATTGTCTTGCTTTGTATGTTTATACAGCCTTGTCTTGATGCTGGTACGCCTCAACGGGTGACTGGTCTCTCAGCTGTAGATGAGAAATTTAGCCAGTGCAGTACAGCCGCTAACCTGTTTTTTTGTTGTTTTTTTTTTCTTTTTTTAACGTGCATCACGGAGTAGTGAACGCGTGCCGGTACGAAACTCTCCCACATCAAAACGGGCGGAGGGTGGGGATCGAGCCACTGCCGAAACGTCGATGAAGGCCTTTTATTTCCACCATTTGTATCCCCTTTCTTTTTTTGGGGGGGCATTTGTTAGTTGTTTTATTTGTGCAACCCCTTTTTCCTCACAAATAATATACAGGGTGTTTCACGAAAGGTGGACAAATTCGATTTTCCAAAAACTACGCGTCGCAACAAAAAAAGACTTGTGTCGTTTTGGTACTGGGCCAGAGGCCTATTCAGGAAAATTATTAAAGTCCGAGATAATTAGATTGTTAATTATTTTTGCGTAACTAACTTTTTTAATATTGTGTTTAAGGTCATGGTTTCAATCAGAAAATTGCTCAGCATCATCGAAAAACACTAAATCAACAAATTGCAGAACATTAGAAGGCACGCGCAGCATATTACGCTTTCTGAAAAACCGCAAAAATTCGACGGGTTTTTAAGTTTCGGTTTGCTAGTGGAGCGCATCTCGGCCCCGACGGCACCGCACCCCGTGGAGAAATAGATAGGCAACCAACCTCTGCTGCGTCGCGCGAGGACAGCGCTGCAGAGGTTGGTAGCACCATTTCTCCACGGGGCGCGGTGCCGTCGGGGCCGAGATGCACTCCGATAACAAAAAGAAACTTAAAAACCCGTCGAATTTGTGCGGTTTTTCAGAAAGCCGTAAAATGCTTCGCGTGCCTTCTACTGTTCTGCAATTTGTTGATTTAGTGTTTTTCGATGATGCTGAGCAATTTTCTGATTGAAGCCATGCCCTTAAAGGGATACTTCAACGAAATTTGAAATATTCCCGTCGTGTTCAAAAATAGGTTGAATATGATCCGCAATGTCCGTAAATGACAATCGCACGTTTGTATTTTGAGCATGATGGCTGTATTTTTCGTTATAAACGACCCTCTGGCAAGCGCTCGGAGAAGGCCCAGCGGAGACCACGTGGTATCCAACGCAATCGTGACGTAGGTCGTCTCGGGACGAGCAAAGCTACGGCGAGGCTGACGTCGAGCGGATGCCCTAGTCGTTCCAGCCACCGAAGCGGCTGCTTTTGTACGAACTTTGAGTGACGGGTTAATCTTCTATAATCTTGGAGGGGGACAATAGCGACTTCTGCGACACACAAAAGGCATTCTCGGGAAGAGGAGAGTTCCTCCTTCCCCTCTTCTCTCGTCGTGGCCGGAGGCGAGACACTCACCGTCACTAGCTGTCAAGGTTCCTAGACGGGCATTACAAGCGAGGCGTTATAGGGACATCCACCAGGTGCTCTTTGCTAATCGTTTAATTCGTTTTAAAATTCCTTTTCGAGACTTTTTTAACAAGATATTGGTATGTTCGATGTGATACTGCTCCTTTGAACACATATAGACAAAAAAATGAGCGCCGAAATTTCGTTGTAGTGTCCCTTTAAACACAATATTAAAAAAGTTAATTACGCAAAAATAATTAACAATCTAATTATCTCGGACTTTAATAATTTTCCTGAATAGGCCCCTTGCCCGGGACCAAAACGACACAAGTCTTTTTTTGTTGCGACGCGTAGTTTTTGCAAAATCGAATTTGTCCACCTTTCATGAAACACCCTGTATACAAGGTGTCAAAAAAAAAAAAAAAATGCATGTTTTTTTTTTGTTTTGTTTTTTTATCTCAAAAATAAACTATGCATCGCGGAAAGCTCGATCCCCGCCCAGAGGTAGCGCTGGAAGTCCGAACCAGATGCCAAAGTTTCCGCCCGAACAGACATCTTATTCAAACTTTAAGTGATTTTCTGAAAATTTCAATGGGAAAATGGAGCCCATTTTTGCCCGTTTTCGATTTCTGGAGCCATAGAGCCAAGGAGGTTATAAGTACGAGGAGGGGGCACGTTGCAATATTGGTAAAGCATAGTCATAAAAAGTTTAAACGATATTGTGGCCAACGTGACCGCAGATCTCTCTGGCAATTGGTGCGCGTGACATGTCACGTGTGAGATGGATGGTAGATTGTAGAAGGATTCCTTGCAAGCTTGCGCGCGCTCCGTCCGGTAGGTTTTATCAGATCGAAGGCTAGACGAAGGTTAGCTACGGTCACGTGATGTGGTCACGTTGGCCTCACAAGTGAAGAGGGTAAGGAGGAAAATGAGAAAGAGGCGAGGCGTCAGGGGAGCATGGCTTGTGGAGGCTACGCGGCTGACTTCATGCCCTCCCCTACCCTTCTATCCTCCTTGCATAGAGCCTCGTGTATTCGAAAACTCCGTCGGCCGCCATTTTCCCATTGAAATTTTCAGAAAATCACATATAACTTTTGAATAAGCTATCGGATCGGGCTGAAACTTTGGCATCTGGTTCGGACCTCTAGCGTTACCTTTGGGCAGGGAACGAGCGTTCGGCGATGCCTACTTTATTTTTGCGGTGGAAAGTACCTGTAAATATTTTGGGGGGACACCATATTATGTATATACACTACATATATAATCGAAAATATGCAGATGAATGAACCGTACTTGATCGAATGAATCATCACTATTTTACGAAACCGCCGGAAGCCAAAATAAACGGCGGAGCCAGGAGATGAACTCTGGGCCTCCCAACGTCCGGTCGGGTGTGCTGACGACTACACCCACTGCTTCCCGCTCCCGCAAGTGAAGCCACCGGACGCAACCTGGCTGGGATACGATTTGCGGTTTTGCCAGCATTTTGCTGCGGTTTTCCAGCGTGCTATAAACACGTTTTCTACTCGTTCGTCGTCATTCGCCAAAGACGTTTTTTAAGCCTCTGTGTACCGTTGAGACTTGCCGTTGTAAACACGTGGAAAATTTTACGAAAGCGCAGTGTCGCAGGAAAAAGGCACAACTCGTCGAAAGCAAGTTTCGCCGGTCTGGCGGCGTGTTCAAAGCTTCTTTGGCACACCGAAGTGCCGTGTCTCTGTGCATTCGCACGCTTGGATACCAACCAAGAATCGACGCCGTGTGGATGTGTTTTGCGAGTGCAATATGCGTGAAGCCGTACGTATCTAAAGGTACAACTCGTCGAAAGCAAGTGTCGCCGGTCTCGCGGCGTGATCAAAGCTTCCTTGGCACGCCAAGTGCTGCATCTTTGTGCCTTCGCACGCTTGAAAACCTATCAAGAATCGACGCCGCACCAAAGTTTTGAACGTGTGTCGCGCGTAGATGTCTTTAGATCATTTATATATATATATATATATATTGGCCACGGAGTTCTGGATCGTCCAGCTGTTCCGGTGAGTTGCTATCAATAAAAGGGGGGGGGGGGGGGAGATCTGTACGTGTCCTTATTACTATTAACCTTGGCTATGCTCCAAATCTACTCAAATGGGTCACATGGGAGCACGAATAGAGCAAATCTGTGGAGCAAGAAGGGTTTTCGAAGGCAAAAGTACAAGACGGCGAGAATGAAAATCTTTGAAGCGCGGCCCATATGGTCGTGTGCAATCTGTACGAACTTCTTAGCTAAGTTGTCGTAAACTAAGAAGCTCTTCGGAGCTTCTTAGTTCGGAGCCTCTGATACGGAGCTGATTTGCGCAGTATTCTGTAAATCGTCTAAGGACGAAAAAAAAAAACGTACCTTCCTCCCTCTTCCGTCGCTACTGGATGCTGGAATAAGCACGTTTCTGGACCGCGAGTGCCGCAAGTATACAGTCGTCAGAGTAAAGTAAGACGCTGATCCAGAGTCACATAGGGTTTCACGCACATTGCACTCGCAAAACGCATTAAGGCACAGAGACACGGCACTTAGGCGTGCCAAGGAAGCTTTGAACACGCCGCCAGGACGGCGAAACTTGCTTTCGTCAAGTTGTGCCTTTTTCCTGCGGTACTGCGCTTTCGTAAAATTTTCTACGTGTTCACAACGGCAAGTCTCAACGTTGCACTGAGTCTTAAAAAACTTCTTCGGCGAATGACGGCGAATGACGACGAACGAGTAGAAAACGTGTCTACAGCACGCTGGAAAACCGCAGCAAAAGGCTAGTAAAACCGCAAATCGTATCCCAGCGAGGTTGCCATCCGGTGGCTTCACTCGCGCTGCAGCGAACAAGCGGGGAAGCGCGATCCAGCAATTGTCATTGAGATCAGTGACTGCACCACTCTTCCTTGACTTTCTGACGTTTCCTGTATCTGTCTGATTAGAGGGGTACTCCGGCGATTTTATGAGCTACCTCAACTAACTATACTTTCGGAATCCCCGGCCTTTACTCTTTCCTGTCTGCTATTGCCGCGAGCGCAGCTGACCAAGCAAGCAGTGCGCTCGTGGCCTAACGATTCCACTTCCGGCTGCCGAGCGCGGCGGACGCGTTATCATGAGCTCCGTAGGAGCGGTGAAAACGGCCGCGTCAGGCCGTGGTATCTCTGTTTATGGATCCCCCGACGATTACCAGGTTATCTTGCCTCCGCTGCCCAACGGATACGTTGTGACCAACGCAGTCCTCCTGCAGTGTGATGGAAAGGACGTCCATACAAAATACAAGATTTCCGTCAAGAGCTACAACGGCTGGACGTGATGAAGGACCTGGCGGCTGCCGGGCCCCATCAAATGAACCGTGTGGTTGCTGAGGCTGCACTCGCTGGCAGCGAAGCAAAGGCTGGTCGATGCGAAAGAACTGACCGTGAAGGGGGGCCGCTGCCTCGTCATTGACCCAGCGAGCTTGGCGGTGACACTCAAGCTGCACTGGGTCCCGTACGACGTTCCTAACGTCCTTGTGAAGAAAGAGCTGGAGCGCTACGGCAAGGTCGCCGACGTCACCAGAGAGCGATTCCGGGAGAAGGGGTTTGAGGCGGTCGAGTCGAACATCCGGATCGTGCGCCTGACCGTCGACAGCCTTCCCCATGAGCTCCGTCTGGAAGGATGTAAGGTGTTGGTAGTGATGCCAGGACGAGCTCCGCTCTGTCTCCGCTGCCGGCGTAAGGGTCATATTCGCAGAGATTGCCGCATTCCTCGCTGCTCCGAGCTGCTCCGAGTGCCACCGCTACGGCCACGACGCAGAGGACTGCGTCAAGACGTAAGTACGCAACCATGGCGCGTGACCGAAACGAAGACGACCAATCCGACTTCCTTATGGACGTCGCGGAGGCGGAGGAAGCGGTAGGAGGCTCTTCGCCGCACCTGCCTTCACCTCCCAACAACGGTGGGTCCCCTGCACCTGCGAGCACCAGCCCTCCTGTTACCGCGACTCCACGATACGCCACAGAAGGTATGCCAAGTGAACCAGGAGCGATGACCGTGGACAGCATGAACCCAACTACCTCAGAAACAGATGTCACCCACCCCGCAGCACGTGAACCGAAAGGCGCAGGTGACGGCGGTTCTGACGACATGGCAACCAAAGACCTGGACGAAGACACGACCGATGGACAGCCCCCCAAGCGACTCCGAGACTCACTGTCACCTCGCAAGAAGTCGTCACAGAACAAGACACCAACACAAGGTCTAGGAACACCCCTGACACCAAAAAGAGCCGTGTAGCGAAATTATAGTTCTTTCCGACGACCAACGACGGTGGGAATCGAAGTGAGGACGACGAAGGATGGGGGGCAGGATCAAATGGCTTGGTGGACGGGGACTGCGGGCGCGGCTGCTCGTGCGAGGGATGAAACGGTGTCGGAGATGACGGGCATTACCACAAGTGGTCCGGGTATGGGTCGCCACACGCAGTTAAATTACCGCCGAACGCTGTCTCGTCGAGGCAACACGTGCCAGTTCTTGTAAGCACCGTGTTTTCCGTCTTGCCTCCTCTTGCCCTCTAATGCAACTTTCAAAGTCTCTGCGTGTGGGCTCGTTAAACGTGCGGGGCTTATGTGCCCGACGCCGCTAATATCAGGTAAACCGCTTGCTTATCGAGAAAGATCTGGATATTGTTGCGGTGCAAGAGACGAAGATGGAAAGTGAGGCCCAGACGGAAGGCATGGTGCGAATTTTTGAGGCGCGATACGGCGTTTGCGTAAGCTACGCCGTTGGAAATTCGGGTGGGTGTCTTTTCCTTAGGGACCGTTGAACAAGTGGTTAGCTGTGAGTCTGGTCGATTTGTAATGTGTGATTTTCTTAGCTCTAGCCACAAGTTTCGAGTCCTGTGCGTTTATGCCCCCACCAGAATGAATGAGCGCCTAATGTTTTTTGAGCATCTGGAACAGTATGTACAAACCGACAGACTAGTTATTTTTCTCGGCGACTTTACCTGCGTGTGTGCACCGCAAGACCGTTCAAACAATACTCGGTACAGAGACGCTAGCACAATGTTTTTAAGCGACATGGTCGAGCAGTACGGGATGGAAGACGTTGGTCACTCCGTGTCAGGAGCATCAAGTATACGTTTTACGCACTTCCAAGGGGCCGGTCATGCCCGCTTGGATAGGGCCTACGTTTCACTTGACCTCGTCGGGGCGTGTAAGAAGTACACAGTAGAGCCCGTGTCGTTTAGCGACCATTGCCTTGTTTCGTTTATGCTGTGCGCCGCTAAGGAGGCTCCGAATAAATTTACGTGGCACCTTTGGAAACTAAATTCGCAGCTGTTAGGGGACGAATTTTTCGTAAAGGGAGTTCGCAAAAGGCTCAGTGAACTGACTGGCCTCGACGAAGGTTTCGGCACACGATGGGAATTGTTTAAACGAGAGATTAAGATGAGTGCAATCGAACGTTCTAGTTTGATAAAACACGTCGAAAGGAAAGAAATAAGAGTTAAAAGGCCTGTTAGACCAGCTAGTGCGTAAAGAATGCTTATCGCCGGGCTTTTTTTCCGATGACATCAGCAATCTTAAAAAGCGGCTGGAAGCTCTCGATACGGAACGGTTTCAGGGGGCCATGGTGCGGGCGCGTTTAAAGCGGTTATCGCTTGGAGAGTTGCCAACAAAAAGAGCCTTGGGTATAGAAAAGAAATATGTAAGCAAAAATGAAATAAGTGAAATTTTTCATAAAGGAAGAGTGTCTGGTGATAGAGACGTTATAGAACGCGCTTTTGTCGACCATTACACCCAACTTTTCAAGTATCGCGCCCCGCAGAAAACGGAGTTTAATAGTATTTTTTTGCCACTTATGCCAACACTGGATAATGAACTTAAGGAACGATTAGAACAGCCGATAGAGTTAAGTGAAATCGAAAGAGCTATTGATAATTTACAACAAGGAAAATCGCCCGGCCCGGATGGTTTGGGAGCGGACTTTTATAAAGCGTTTAAGGAGGACGCTGCTCCTTTCTTGCACGGTGTTATCCGCGAGGCATATAACCTCGGCATTTTGCCACCATCCTTTTTAAACACGCATACCGTTTTCATTCCGAAAAGTGATGACCCCGCGAAACTCCGTCAGGTCATTTCTTATCGACCGATAACGTTGACTAATGTTGACTATAAAATTTTAATTAAAATTAATAATAATAATAAAATTTAATTAATTAAATTAATAATAATAATAAAATATAAAATTTTAAGTTTTGGCGGAACGTTTACAGTCTGTGATAGCTAAGATTGTTGGCCCGCATCAAACGTGCGGCATTAAGGGGAGAAGCATTGTAACCAACGTACATGTGGCACGCAGCATTTTAGAGTGTTGCGATGCTATGGAGCGCAGAGTGGCGGTACTGCAAATTGATTTCGAAAAAGCATTTGATAGTGTCCCATGAAATACTTTTTTCTATTTTAGAGCATGTTAACGTAGGCTCTATTTTGACTGAAGGTGTGCGTATGGCGTACCAGAACTGCGCCACCAATGGTGAATTCGGGTGGTCGCCTCTCTCCTCTGACCTCGATTCAGCAGAGCGCCCCCTCCTCGCCGCCAAAGCTGCTCGGGATCCTTTTCAGCGGATTACAACTGCTGGGTTCAGAGCGCTCTGACATTCTCAGACCAGTCAAGGAATTAACATTTCTTGACATTGGTAATGCATTAACAACAACACGATCTTACAGCGTACGGTGGACGATTGAGCAAAATTTAAGCTCGCAACGTGATGAAATAACGGTTGTGACGTAAATTGTTTTACGCATCGGCATGCAAAAAAAAAGAAAAAAAAAAAGAAAACAGCAATACGTGAATTGACTTCTGCAGAACGGAACGAAAGCCAATGATTGGAAACAGTTAACAACTCATCGCGTTTTCGACAGTGAACGCGCTGCGATAGCAGTCATGCGTACGACAGAGCAGACAAATATAAAATGGGTAATAAGCCGCATTTTTCTCACTGCGAAATATCGCGCAAGCATCGCGATGTGACACAAATCACAGTGCATTATATTCGGCTCTCTATTTTACAACACAAACCTTTAAACGCACTTTTACCAAACCTGAAAATTTCTTGAAGCGACCACAAAACCCGGTAAAACAGCGGCGAGCTCTGTGGTTAGGCTTAGCGGATTCACCGCCGTGAGATGAACGATCTCGTGAAAGCACTGGGAATACTTCACACGTCGACTTTTCCTGTTACGGTCGCAAACGAATGTCGTCTCGTCCGTTGTAATCCTCGCACCGTCGAATGCACAAGCACTTTGTAGAACCACAAATCCATCGCCGTCATGCCGTACCCCGCACACCACCACAGACCGCTGCCGGCCATCGTCAACAAAACCACGTGATCCCCGTCCAAGTACCACGTGACGCCTGCGCCGCTCCGCACTCCGACGGCTACAGACGGAGTGTCAGGGAGCGCTCTGAGAGGGAGAGGCGCCCTCGGAATGAACCAGCCGATCAGGCCACAGCACTCTCTTTCAACCACACGATTTCGCGCGCTCTGGAAAGAGCGCTCGAGAGCGCGCAGAAAGAACCACGCGAATTCGCCATTATTGTTAACAAAGGGGTCAGTGACCGCGTTCGCCTTTTTTCTTCAGTGCGGCAAGGCTTTCCACTTTCACCACTGCTTTTTTGTATTTTTCTAGAACCCTTTTGTTTAAGCGTCATACGCAGTAACCAAATATGTGGCTTCAAATTACAGGCCAGTGAAGTTCGGGTTTTGTCCTACGCGGACGACGTGGCAGTTTTTTGTACGGATAGAGAGAGTGTTAAAAAAGCCGTAGAACTATCTGTGATGTTTTGTGAAAACACATGTAGTTCTGTCAACTGGCAGAAGTGTCTGGGTTTCTGGCACGGCGACTGGCCCTCCACGCCTCCGGTTTTTGAGCGCATTCAATGGTCTCTCACACCGGTGCGCTATCTCGGAGTTCCGTTAGAGTACTACCGCGCCAGCGATCAGTTTTGGCGCGAGGAAACTGAAACTTTGCGTGCAAAGGCTGAGAAGTGGAGAGGAAATGCCATGTCTATTTTTGCGCGCGCAACTATCTGTAACACCTTTTTAGCAGCAAAGCTGTGGTACGTACTACAGGTGATACATTGTTCGCGAATGAACATACAGCTTATTCATCGGGTTTTTGCTGTTTTTGTCTGGAGTTCCTCCTGGGAGAGAATGTGTCGAACTAATATTTTTCGTCGGGTGAAAGACGGAGGGCTAGGTCTCACACACATGTTTATAAGACAGATGGGATGGCTAGGTTCGACATTGTACATGTTCCTTTTAAAAGTACACGGAAGTGACGTCATCACGTCTGATTGGTTGGAAGCAAAAGTGACGTAATTTCCCTAGAAAAGTGTAGGCGGAGTCGGCAAAACTGGGCGGAGTCGGCTACCGGACGTGACAACAAAGTGACGTTTCACTTTGTACCGAGTACGTTTCAAAAGGTACTATAGTCGGTCACAAGTTAAGAAGGTAGGAGAAGCTCCTCCCACAAGCGTGGTGCGCCGGTTTCAAATCCCTCCGCAATCGAAAGAAGAGTTCACTGGAAACGCTCCTTGTTCCGCTTCAATGGATAGATAATGGCCACAGAGTGGTGCCAACTTGTCTCCGACCCCCACTTTTTAAGAAAGCGACCTTCGTATTCATCGGAGAAGGAACCGAGCCCCTGAAAGCAGCCTTTGTATCAATCGGAGGGTGAAGCTAATCCCCGAAAGTCGTCTTTGTTTCCATCGGAAGGGGGAAGACTTAATCTCCCTCTCGTGGCTTCCACAATGCTAAGTCAAAGTCGAGAGATAAAGCAAATATGTACAGAAAGGCACGACCCTCCTCGCGCGTTGGCCGCAACGTCACGGAAACCATGGGACGCTATTGGATGTGGAGGTGGCGGAGGGATATATGATTCCCTTTGAGAGGCATTTGCCGCTACCTTCTTGACTTGTAACCTACTATAGCTCCTTAGTAGGTATCACTCGTTGGTCATATTTTCCAAACCGCGTCGTCGTCGGGCGATTATGCCACTTTTCAACTGATTTAGTTATTGTTTTCGTCGGGAAGACTTACCGACAGCACCGCGCAGCATTCAAGCTCCCGGGACGCAGCGCCGGCAGTGCGAGACAACGTTGGCGCGAAGAACCGGAGGTGAAGAGACTGCGAAACGAAGCTCGTGGACGTTCACGACTGTGGAGCTTCAAGTGTTGTACACTTCGTTTCTACGTCACGGAGTGCCTCCAAAGTTTGGTGGCGAGCGACGTGCACGCAGCGTGGGACTGAAGACAGTCGTCGTCTCTGTCCGCGTCGTGTCCGTCGTT
The DNA here is from genome assembly GCA_013358835.2 of Ixodes persulcatus. Lineage (NCBI taxonomy): Eukaryota > Metazoa > Arthropoda > Arachnida > Ixodida > Ixodidae > Ixodes > Ixodes persulcatus. Next base: position 61,266 of record JABSTQ010009327.1, on the reverse strand, counting down.
ATCGTGCGTCGTGTCGGGGTCCGGCGCGGCTGGCTCCGCTTCCCCGAGACGCCGAGCGAGAGGTACGACGTGGAGACGGGCCTCAGACCGCTCGGTAGGATATCCGGCGTCATCGGTTTCGTGCACGAAACGATGATCGCCATCGTCGGCCCGTCCAAGAACGATCCCACTGCTGCCGCAGGTATTTCTACGCCCTCAACGTGATGGTGGTAAGTACGCTCGTATTACGTACTCAAAATCAGATCCATGTGTGTCAAAAGAATACAGCGTAACGCCGGTACGGTGTGGATATGCCATTTTATAAATGAGAGGTGCGGGCTTGTGTGCTCCGCCAGGGGCGGACGCAGGTATTTCGAGAAGGGGGGGGGGGGGGGGGGGGGTGTCAGGTCAGGTCAGGTTTTTGGTCAGCGTATCATATGTCCCCCCCCCCCCCCCCCCTCGTTTCCACGCCCTAAATTTTGGCACATGCAGAATTCAAGAGGGGGGTCAGGTCATCCGGACCACCCTCTTTGAATCCGCCCCTGTGCTCCAACTGCACGAGCGTGTGCTCTAGGTAGTATGTCGTGACTTTTAAAACGTGCATCCTTCCGCCCGCCACATTATGTTTGTTTGAAAGAAGTGGTTTCTTGTCATCATATTTTGCGTCCATGAAAGTGTGTTGCAATCATGTTAATTATCTTGTCAAAAGAACTTGGAAGGTTCCGGAATTGAGACTGCTTTGTGAACCATGAGTGGAACATTCAAGTAAATTCATGTCGGTATCTCTCTCACACTTGCGGATGCGTGACGCCGAATGCTGGGTAAGATGCATAGAGCCACGGTGCCCTGGGTCGGTGTACGACTCCTTTGTGTAATGCTTCTCTTGGCTCTTTGGCAACATCAAGCAAGGGCAGCTGGTAGACGATGACAAGCACCTCCTCGGTGAGCATGCTCGATTCATTCTTCTTGCATACGGTGGCTGTGTACGCTTGAAAACCACAGTACCACAGAAAATGTGCTGTACCAAACATTAAAGCAACTGTGCAGGCCCTGTGTCTATACCTCTGGCACATCTTTGTAAGTACTATCCGAAGAAGCGTAGTACCAGGAAAACACAAAGTTGCAATCAGCTCTTTTCGCTGTTTTCTTGCCGTCAATTTTAAAAAGAACAGATTATAATAGGTTCCATCCTCTAAACGTGCAGGCGACGACGGCTACGGCTTGGAGTCATGGTTCATCACCCCTGTCCCTGGGATCCACGTGACCTCCATTGCTTGCTGCCGGTCTAGTAAGGCACATTCCTCGGTCAGGTCCGTTGTGGAGCGCTGCAGTGGGCTGTTGAAAAACAGATTCTCGTGTCTGCAACGGCACCGGACTCTGCATTACCATCCATCAATAGCCACCACCACCATTATAACGGCACGTCCAGTGCTGAACAACGCCTGCCTTGTATTGAGTGAGCCAAAACCGGAGTCAGGTTCCGACCCTGAAAAGTGAGAGTTGGAGTCTGAGCCGAGCTCGGAGGGGTCAGCGTCTGATGGCGAGAGGCTGGCTCCTGCCAACCTTCCGGTCGGCCTCTCAGACAGGGCTTTGAGGCAACGCCTTGTCGCCCGATTCGAGACCTGCTGCAGCCGTGCCCCTGCGCAGCGCCACACACGCCAGGATTGCAGTCCCACCCATGAGGGACGCCGCCGGCATCAAGGAGTGTGTCGCCACAACGGTGGTCTCGCCCCAAAGGACGCCGTCGGGGGGTCCCTACTGCCCTCGCCACGGTGATGCCCAGCACGGACGCCACCGGTGATGGGGAGCCGCTCACCATCACGACTGCGGTCCCGACCACCAAGGACCCATCTGTTTCCTTGCCGTCAGTGAAGCCCTCCCCGTGAAAGCCGTCAAGTGCACACTTCGCTCGCTGCTCCGCAATCATGGCCGTCCATAATCTATGCAGTCTCTTCAGCTCCAACACCTTGCACAGTTCATCGCACAGCCACCACGGCTAGGGCCAGCTTGAACTTGAGAGAAAAACATATCGCTGGACTACCAACTATGGTTTAATACCTCTTCCTCTTCATGTGCCTCAGCTATCTGTTTCTTTTTGTTCTTTATTCTGAGAGCTGTAGATACAATTTAGTTTGAAACGACCCGCATTTCAGCGGGACATAAAACATTCCAAACACTATTGCTTTTCTTGTCGAGTTTAATGGAAGGCACACTGACGCATGCTACTTTGTTTCCTTCGATGGCCATTGTTTTAAATGTTTTCGCATTTCTCGTGCATACAGGCTTTTGTTTCTTGCAAGAATGGTGATGTTGCTGAACACAACACTGCATTTACAGGTGCGGCAATGACCTGCTGTAGTTCCCTTGACAGATGCTGCATGCTCTCTTATCCTATCATTTACGCACCTACCAGTTTGACCGATGGGACATTTGCCACGTGTTAGGGGAATGTAATGAACAACCCCTATGTAACACGGGGCATATTGTGTCTTGTAAGAAATGTCGCACATTTTTTCTGGTTGAAGTTGCAGTTTACTTTGTCTTGTTAGGGTACACTGTGTGGTGGGCGAGGAGGTCGTTCGAATTGTGAAAGAGGTCTGGGACATCTATAAAAGGCGATGATTGTTCAATAAATTTCAAGCTGTGTTAGAGACTTCATTGTTCTGTCCGTTTTTTTTATTGTTCCTACGTTTCAGGGTTACTATGGATGTCATTCACCAGCTCACCTGCGTTTTATACCTTTGTTCATACAATACGCCGAGTTTGGAGCAGAGCACACAACCTTATTGCCCTGCCACACAGCTACTTCCTTTCAATTTATGGGTTATGCCACGAATGTAGGGTACTACAATTTTTTGCTTAGTTCTTGTCTTCTCTCTTCCATATCTGTGTCAGCTGATTTGTGTTACAGTTTAGTGCAAATGTTTTCAGGTGAGCGTACCAGGAAACCAATCGGATAGCCAGAATCACGTAGGCAGGAAAATTGCCTTTTCAAAACTTTGCCCATTATTCTGGTGACAATATTTCTTTAAGGCCGATACAAGAGCAATGTAGGAAACACTGCATTTTATAGTTTTGGAATGTCCAACATATCTTTATATCTTTAAATTCCAGTGTGAGGTCGAGGAACATGATGGACTTGTTCACAGGTATTTCATGTGCTGTGTTTAGAGACGGATGGTACTGCCCCCGGATATGTGTTGAGTGCATAGCGGTGATATCGATAGCCTTTCGATTTTATGAGCAGAAGGCATGAAATGCGTGGGATAATGACAGAGAAGGCTTGCGGGTTGCCAAACCGACAAAGGTCACCTGGCTTTCCCCTGCAAAGAGCCGAGAAATACTTTAGACCATCTGTAGACCTGTAACGACCCATTTTTTAGTGTATTTTGGGTATTGTTTCATATCCCCTGTGGTTTTAAACATCCCAATTTGTGTCAGGATCTCTCAAGTCATTCCAGGTTTCTCTCTCCCCCTTACATTTTGTCATGGTGCCTATTTCAGCTCTTCTTGGAAAATAAAAAATTTCAGCTGTGTTTGAGACCTTTCGGTGTATGTGTCCTTTTTTACATAGAGTATCAGGGTTTATGTTATGTTGCACAGCTAGTTTATTTTTGAAAGTGATTTATTTTTAGAATGCAAAACCGTCACTTGCAAAAGTAAAATTATATGAAAACAGGTTTTGCAATATTTTATTCTCGAAAGTAAAAATGAACACTGACTAGCATAGCACAACGTAAACAATCGGACATTCTTAAATCACATGTTATGTCAAACATTAATCTCTTGATTTGAACACGTTTTACAGCACACTACCTCTAGGTTGTATTTCGTAACATATCTACTAATATACACGAAGGCCTGCCATATTCGAGACAAGATTAAATGCAGCTAGACAATGATATACTGTAAGCGACCTATTTTTCGAGGGCTTAATATTTCGCGATTTAGGTTAAAGCTGAAGTTTTGGAATAATTCGCGGGTTCTAATTTTCACGACGCGGTGGGATCTCAATATAGATACCAATGTGTTGACATCTTACCGGAATTGTTCGCGGGACCTATTTTTGTGCGAAGTGTAGGCGATTCGCGAAAATTAAGTCGTTTACAGCATATACAAAAAAGACGTGGCGAAGTTTGCTACTGAGGCATTCCAGACAAGATGAAAGTAGTTGCTGTTGCAAGTTATGACTACACTGTAGGTCTCAAAAAAGGTGAAGGCGCAGGCGAGCTCGTAAAAAGTGGACATACTTGACCTGAGACAGGAAGGAAAAGAAATTTAGGCACGTCTCCGAACACGCAGCTGTTTTTGGATACGCTGTGTGTTGACCGCGTCCCTTTTACGAATCTTGTTTATTCTCTGTCTCAGGGTAAGTCATATCAACCGAATGTTTCTCGGGTTCAACAGAGCAAGCAGGCGTCTGTGTTCAGGTTGTCTGCTTGCTTCCGCGCCTTCATTACGCGACGGGACCACGAAACGGGAGCTCCTTAGTGCAGCCATCAACCCCGCTATTCTGGCTTGCTCCGACATGTTGCTTTAAAAGAAGGCGCGAAGCGCGCATCCCGCATTCCTTGTAATATTGAAACAACTTTCTCTCCTATTAACTCTTAAATGTATTGCAAAAGAACACAAATAAACGGTTTGTTTTAACAACGCCCAACAGGTTTTTATTGTTTTTCAATACTTTTACCTGTACTAGAACAGATGCGACGGCCAGCGACGCACAGGATTGGTTGCCGTTCGTTCACTAAACGCAGGAACCGCTCCTCGCGTCGTAGTAAATCCTACCCCGTATCCCGCGCGTAGGGGCGCCTCGGGGAATGCGTATGCTCCTTCCGCTCGTCGGGGGTTGGCTCCGGACGTCGCTCAAACGGGTGACAGCTGTCAAGTTTGCGATGACGTAGCGGCGTCAAAGTGGGCGGAACCGCCACGTGAGTGTTGCTAGGATACGTTCCTCCTTTCCATTACGTCACTTCCATGTACCTTTTCTCAAATGTCCAACCTAGCCCTGGTCAACAGATTCCTTTTTCTTCGTGACCAGAAAGACCCTTTTCTTAGGACGGTTATTCAGTTAAGGCCATATAATGTTTTGCCAGAGTTTGTAGTTGCATCTTGTGATGATTGTATTTCTGGTGCATACGGCTATTTCAAGGAAGTTATCGGTGCGTACCGCTTTTTAGCGACGCGTTTTTCTTTGGAGTATCTCTCTGAGGTTTCGCGTAAACGTTTGTCAAGAGATTTGATTGATTTGTTATTTCCTGTCCCGTTGTACCGGTCCAGATACAGTGGAGGCCCGGGACTAGACGTTTTAAAAAGAGTTAAAAAGATGGTGGTTCCCGCGAACGTGAAAACGTTCTTCTTTAAGTTGCACAGTGAAACCCTGCCCGTTAAAACATGGCTCATCGCTAAAGGCGTACCAACGGCATGGTCAGAGCACTGCGTCCTCTGTAAGCAGCCCGAGTCAATAGAACACGTATTTCTCGACTGCTGGGACGCGCTATTCTTTTGGGATGTTCTGCAGAGAACGCTAAAGAAGGACTTACCTCTATCGCCTCACGGCATTCGATACCTGTCTGTAGAAGGAGAGGGCGCGGTGCCTTATGATCTGATAATGCTTTTAGGCCTGCACAGTATTTGGCAGTGTCGTCTGGCGGTACGCCACGCCGACATCAACGTCCGCCCAGTGTACAAGTACTTTGTAGAAACGGTGTGTCACCTGAAGGAAGTGATGAAAATGCAACAACCTTCCCCTGAGTGGTTGCCCGTTCTTGAATAGCTGGCGACCATTAAGAATTTTTAACTTTCTTTTCTATTATCGGCCAGGGTGGCCTTTTTAGCCCTTTATTGATGTGATCGCTTGTGTATAAATCAGAAAATAAAGAAAAAAAAAAGTTCGCTCGTGGCCTAACGGTTATCGCGCGTGCCTTCCACGCAGAAAGATAGCGTTCGATTCCTGGCCGCAGAGACGCATTTTTGTTGACTCTGACTCCGACGAAGTTCTGGTAAATTGTTGCTTAATGGAGGTCGGAATGTTCTACACGCAAAATCTTCTACGCCGAATCTTCCAGAACCCCACGCGTGTACATAAGGGCCGCGTGGCGAGCCGCGGTCAATTTCGCCTCAGCGTTCGACTCTGCTGTCACGCCGACTTCGACGCCCGCGACGCTCTGCTTCTTCTGTTCTCTTTATTTTGGGCACAAGTTCGCCCCATTAAACGTTTAGTTTCTCAGTTATTATCGCCTCATCAATTGTCATTCGTGACATTTGGTGGAGGTGCGGGGTACCGCTGCCCGTGCAGCGTTCCCCTCCAAGACCACACTCCGCGGAACCCGAAACTCGCACTAGCCGACGCATCAAGGGAGAGGATCCTGAATACGGTTTGCTGCTGGCCAAGCCCAAGCCGAAGAAGACGACGATGGTCAACCAGGCGCAGACCTCGGCCGCTACTGCCGTCGTATACCTGCCCGTCGCACCCCGAAATCCGACGCCTTTCCACGGGGAGGCCCGCGAGGACATTGAAGACTGGCTGCGACACTACGAACGGGGAGCCCGCCACAACGGATGGACGGCCGAGCAGTGCCTCCACAGCCTCTACTTTTCGCTTGAGGGCACTGCGAGGCACTGGGGGGCTATGTTGCGCTTTTTGGACTCCCAGGAGACTAGGGAGAGGGAAGTGACGTCAACAACGCAGCAAATGCAGATTGGATGTTGATTTTGTTTTCTTCTGTCAACATCCAATCTGCGTTTCTCTAGTCGTTTACGTCACTTCCCTCTTCCAAGTCTCCTGGGAGTCCAAAAAGCGCAACATAGAACCCCTGGTTTGAAAACCACGAAGCGTCCCTCACTACGCGGGAGTCCTGCGCCGCCGAGTTGAAGCGAACGTTCCTCAACCACCACCGTCGGCAGCGAGCGGAGGACCTTCTCCAAACAAGAGTGCAGGGCCCCAATGAAAGCGTGACCAGCTTCGTAGAGGATGTCATGCGCCTATGCGCCCGAGCCGATCCGGAGGCAGCCGAGGAGAAGAAGCTTCGCGTCCTCATGCGTGGCGTGAAGGCTGAAATTTTCGGGGGCCTTGTCCGCAATCCCCCGACAACCGTCGACGGTTTTGTGGCTGAAGCCACTAACATCGAGCGCGCGCTGTCGGCCCGAGCAAGCCATTACCATCGACTCGCCGGCGTGCCTGCTCCTCCAACCGCCGCATCTTGCCGACTGGTTCTCAACACCACCGGTGTCGACGGCCTTCGGGAAATCGTCCGCGACATCGTCCGAGAAGAACTCCGCAAGATACTTCCCGCTGCGGATCGCCCGTCCTCACTATCGCTCGCCGAGGTCGTCCAAGAGGAAGTTCACCGAGCCTTCCAACCTGAGGTTCCGATCAACACGACGACGCCGGAGGAGCCGACATTGAGCTACGCCGCCATGGCCCGACGACCGCCGCAAGCTAACCGCCAGGCCGCAGCGCCACCCCGACGTAGGGTGACCACCTTCCTGCAAGCGCAGTGCGGGACACGCTGACCCAGGGGGGGGGGGGGGGGGGGGGGGGGGGAGGGGGGAGGGGGAGGGGTTGTAAGAGAAGAACGGTATTATATTTCGACTGGCAACTGCAAAATAGAACTTAAGGGCGCATTCGAGCTTGTGGAAGTTGGCAATGATGCTTTTTAACACGAGACGGGCAGAAGGAGGAAGTTTTTCCCCTCCTTGTGCTGCAATTCCAGGTTAAAAAGCATCATGCAAAAATAACTATTCGATCAAATTTATCGACACACGCCCATGGGCGTACCAACCGGGGGGGAAGGGGCAAGGGGGGCGCTTGCCACCCCCGCCTTCATTTCTCAGAATGGGGGGGGGGGGGGGCAAGGCATGTGTTTTGCCCCCCCCCCCCTCCCCCTGAAACAGCCACCACTGGGCAGGGCAAACACTGGCCGGCGGCGTCCAAGGGGTACCAAGGGCACCGCCCCCCTGCCCGGGGGGGGGGGTCTGGTATGCCCCCCCCCCCCCCCACTCAAAAACAAGTTGGTACGCCACTGCACACGCCTCGAAATGTGGCTCTGCTAACACATTTAATATCCTTGCTTGTCCGAAAGCATATTATACAGCTGCAAATTGTATTGCGGCAATTGAGCTCTAATAATTTTCAGTCCCAGTGATATATTTTAAGCTTTAATGCCACATATGCTAATAAATATATCTTAGTTGAAAACATAAAATCGCCTGCAGCTGAACTCAATGCATCAAAAGTAAAGAAGCAGTAAATCTTTCACGGCTTCTAGTTTTCTGTCGATTCTTATTTCTACCAACATGCTCCTCACAAATTTCGAACCTTATGTTGCTGTTTTTGACTGTTGAGAGTTGCCGCCCCTTTCTGCCTTGTGTAATCGTCTTCACAAAGAAAAAAAAATCTTTTTCCGGCAACGTTTTTGCATTGACACAGCACGATTTGAAAATAATTACAATAAGTTATTTTCAACTTTTGGCGAGCAATTTTCTCGCAATATTTTGCCTCAAAGGGAAGAGAGGCACAACGGCGCATGCATGCGCGTCAGTTCTTCTGCAAGAACGGCGGTCGCAAATGGCGATGCTTGGATAGAAAATGGTGTACCCATAACTCTATGGGTGTACCATCGCGATTAGGGTGACCACCCGTCCCGCGACTCGCGGGACTGCCCCGCATTGAGGGCTCGTGTCCCGCGTCCGGCAAGAAATTCCCAAATCTTCAAAATTTCCCGCATTTCATACTGTAGTAAAATTCACTCTGCAACTTATGGCGCTGCCGAACGATGTAATCGTGTGAATCGCAATAGTACACTATTTTCTATCCAAGCATTGCGTGAAGCGACCGTCGTTCTTGAAGGAGAACCGACGCGCTTGCTCCGTTGTGCCTCTCCCCTTGTGGCAAAATATTCTAAGAAAGATTGCTCGCCAAAAGTTTCAATATAAAATATTTTAATTATTTTCAAATCGCTCTGTCAATGCGAAAGGGTTGCTGTGGACCTTTGTTTTTGGGAACACAGCCACACAAGGCAAAAAGCGTGCAACTCGCAACGGTCGAAAAAGAACATCAGGTTAAAACTTTGTGTAGGACTATGTTGATAAGAGCAAGCGTTGGCAGGAAACAATATTCCGAAAGAGACTTAATGTTTCTTATTTTTATCTGATGCACTGAGTTCTGCTACAGTCGAGTTTTATGTTTTGAACTTCGACACATTTAATAACACATTTGCCATAAGATATATATTACTTGTAGTGGAAATTAATTGAGCTTAATTGCTGCAATACAATTAACAGGTGTATAAACAGCACATGATATTAAATGTATTAACAAAGCCTCGGTTCGTGGTGTGTGAGTTAATAAATTTCCTCTACTCCCCGCCCCCCCCCCCCCCCCCCCCCCCCCGTCTCGCGTGTCCCGCATTTCGCTAGCAGGAATGTGGTCACCCTAATCGCGATTCGCACGTTTACCAGCGACCTCCGCGCTTGCCCGTGCCCCGTTGTTCGGCAGCGCCATGAGATGCGTAGTGAATTTTACGACAGTGTGAAATGCGGGACATTTTGAAGATTTCGATATTTCTTGTGGGACGCGGGACATGGGCCCTCAATGCGGGACAGTCCCGCGAGTCGCGGGACGGGTGGTCACCCTACCCCGACGAGACCCTGCGATGCAACGGTATCCTCGACGCCAGGAAGGAGAAGTCCAGGACGTCCGCCCGGAGCGACCCTCGCCGAGGAAGACCGACGTGTGGCGAACGGCCGACCGACGCCTGCCCTGCTACCACTGCGGGGAAGCCGACCACATCTACCGCAGCTGCCCCTACCGTCGACTTGGTCTGCGTGGTTTCGACCCGTACGACCCACGCCCGAGGTACGGCGAACGCCCTCGCGATATCGAGGAGTACCTCCGACGCTCGCCCTCTTCAGTGCCGTCTCTCCGCCGTGAATCTCGCCCGCCATCGCCACGACGTTCAGCGTCTCCAGCGCCACGACCCCGCCGAGAGAGCCTGTCTCCCCTGCGTCGCCGGGAAAACTAGGCGCGGCAACGCCTGGAGGTGGCGTTGCCGAAGACGACCGGAGTAAAGAGCCTCCAAGAACGACGGAGCGCTCCCACTCTCCCGACGCTGCGCATTGCAACGACGCTCCTGCTTCGGTGTCCAACAACCTAAACGTTATTATCGACGGCCACGACGCATCAGCACTTGTGGACACCGGAGGCAGACTACTCAGTCTTGAGTGGGAGGCTCTCTCGCCTCCTGCGCAAAGTGACGACGCCGTGGAATGGACCTCAAATACGAACCACCGGAGGGCACCTCATTACACCAGTCGGAAGATGCACTGCTCGCGTCGAGATACACGGTGAGACGTGCCCTGTGAAGTTCGTCGTTCTGCAAGACTGTTCGAGGGACGTTATCCTCGGAATGGACTTCCTCTGCGAGTATGGTGCCGTCATCGACCTCGGGGCAAGCCAGCTGACGCTGCGAAAGCCTGTTTTGCCACCGGTGGAGACCAACACGACGTCAACCGCGATCTGAGTTATCGCCGACCATGTGAACCTGCCGCCGCGGTCGAGTGTTTTCGTCACCGTCATAACCGACGCAGCCATGCTCGGTGAAGCTCTTCTGGAAGGCAGCATCCAACTGCTCCTTGAAAAAGGAATTGGCGTCGCACGAGGCGTAACGGATCTACAAGAGGGACGTACAACTGTTCTCGTGACAAACTTTCGAGAGGAGCCGCAACACCTAACGAAGGGTACCACCGTAGGCCACATCGAGGAGCTTCAGGCGCAAGCCGTAGTCACCGCAATCTCTGAGGAGACCTCGTCGTCACAGCAGAAGAGCACGGCGCCGCTGCAGTTCGACATTGACCCCGAACTCACAGGTCCTAAGCGCCGGCAACTGGTTGTTCTCCTCGCTGAAAACGGTGCCTGTTTTGCCACATCGTCAAAAGTTCGCCAAACCCCAATGGCGAAACATCGCATTGCTACCAACGACGACGCGCTCCCTGTCCACCAGTCGCCGTACCGAGTCTCCTTAAAGGAAAGGAAGGTAATTCAAGATCAAGTCAAGGAAATGCTCGACGACGACATTATTCAATCGTCAAGAAGTCCGTGGGCGTCCCCAGTCGTCCTTGTAAAGAAGAAGGATGGAACTCTGAGGTTCTGCGTGGATTATCGTCGACTGAACGCTGTGACGAAGAAGGATGTCTATCCGCTCCCCCGCATCGACGATACGTTAGACCGACTGCGCCACTCCCGATATTTTTCGTCAATGGGCCTGAAGAGTGGTTACTGACAGATCGAAGTCGACGAACGCGACCAGGAGAAAACTGCCTTCGTCCCTCCCGACGGACTGTACGAATTCAAAGTGACGCCGTTCGGACTTTGTACAGCACCAGCCACCTTCCAGCGTGTCATGGACACTGTGCTGGCAGGTCTGAAATGGCAGAGCTGCCTCGTCTACCTGGACGATGTCGTGGTATTTTCACGGGATTTCGACGAACACCTGAGACGACTTCGAGCCGTGCTTCAAGCCATCAAGACCGCCGGCCTGTCACTCAAGCCAACAAAGTTTCTATTCGCCTATGGTGAACTTAAGTTCCTTGGCCACGTCGCAAACAACAAAGGTGTTCTCCCTGACCCCGAGAAGACCCGCGCCGTAGCTGCATTTACGCCGCCGTCTGAGAAGAAGGCCGTGAGAAGATTCCTCGGACTCAGTGCCTACTACAGACGATTTGTTCGTGACTTCGCCAAGCTGTCTGCACCCCTGACGAACCTCACAAAGGACGCCGTGAAGTTTGAATGGACAGAAGAACACCAGCGGTCATTCGATGAGCTCGAACGAAGACTCCAGACGCCCCCGACTCTTGGCCATTTCGACCAGTTCGCTGAAACAGAGATCCACTCGGACGCCAGTAACACCGGACTTGCCGCGGTACTAGTCCAAATGCAAGACGGGGCAGAGCGAGTCATCGCATACGCGAGTCGGACGCTGTTTAAGGCGGAGAGGAACTACTCAACAACTGAAAATGAGTGCCTTGCTGTCGTCTGGGCAATAACAAAGTTTCGCCCATATTTGTATGGAATCCTTTTCACGTGGTCACGGACCATTACTCGCTCTGCTGGCTCGCGAATCTTAAAGACCCCTCTGGACGCCTCCCCCGGTGGAGCCTACGACTGCAGGAGTTCGACATGACCGTTGTGTACAAGTCCGGCCGGAAGCACAATGACGCCGACTGCCTGTCAAGAGCTCCTGTCGAGGCCGGTCCTGCCTGTATCGAAGACGACGACGATGAGTGTTTCCTCGGCGCTTTGGACGTCAGCGACATGGCAGCGCTCCAACGAGACGACCCCGAACTGCGAGCGCTCATCGAGCACTTAGAGGGACAAGCGACTACGGTTCCCCGTGCTTTCTTAAGAATACTGCATACCTTCTCCATGCGGCAAGGAGTGCTGTACAAGGAGAACTTCGCCAACAACAACACAGCATGGCTGTTGGTTATTCCTGCCAGTCTCCGAGACGAAATCTTCCAAGGATGCATTGACGACCCAACGGCTGGACACCTTGGCTAACAGCAGGACGCTCGCCAGGATTCGAGAAAAGTACTACTGGCCGAGGCTACCGCAGGCCGTTCACCTCTACATTCGATGATGCCACGAGTGTCAGCGACGAAAAAAACCGCCGATGAAGCCGTCACGACTTCTGCATCCGATCGCTCCCCTGTCCAGGCCGTTCCAGCAGATCGGAATGGATTTACTTGGCCCTTTCCCGCCGTCAACATCGGGAAACCGCTGGATAATCGTCGCCACAGATTATCTCACACGGTACGCCGAGACGAAAGCCCTTTCATCAGGTACGGCTGTGGAAGTCGCCAAGTTTTTCATCGAGTCCATTGTTCTCCGGCACGGTGCCCCCGAAGTCCTCATTACAGACCGTGGATCATCGTTCATGGCCTGACGCAAGAGATCCTCCGTCTCAGTGGCACAGGCCACCGTCGAACCACTGCGTACCATCCGCAGACAAATGGACTGACAGAACGGCTAAACTAAACTATCGCCGACATGGTCTCCATGTATGTCGACGTAGAGCACAAGACTTGGGACGAGGTGTTACCCTACGTCACGTTTGCTTACAACACGGCGGTGCCGTGCAAGAGACGACAGGAGTAACCCCGTTTCAGCTGGTGCATGGCAGAAAAGTAACGACCATGCTCGACGCAATGCTGCCCCATGAACCAGCTGACGATGGGATCCCCGACGCCCAGGTGGTTGCTCAACGAGCCGAAGAAGTTCGCCAGCTCGCCCGACTCCGAATTCAAGATCAACAACGTCTCGACGCTACCCGGTACAACCTTCGCCGGATCGACGTTCGCTTCAAGCCCGGAGACCGTGTGTGGGTTTCGACCCCAATACGACGACGCGGTCTAAGCGAGAAACCCCTGAAGCGCTACTTCGGACCCTACAAAGGGCTTCGTCGGCTTGGGGATCTGAACTACGAGGTGATGCCCGACGGAACAGGAACATCACCACGCCGCCCACCGCGACCTGAAGTCGTCCACGTCGTGCGCCTGAAGCCGTTCGATAGGACTGTAGACCTTATGTGTTCCAAATGAGTCTTTAGTTTACCGTCCTTTTTATTTGCTTTGTTTTGTTTTGTGTTACATCGGGGCGATGCACTTTTTAAAGGGGGAGTAATGCCGCAAGCGCAGCTGACAAGCAGGCAGCGCGCTCGTGGCCTAACGGTTATCGCGCGTGCCTTCCACGCAAAAAGCTAGGGTTCGATTCCTGGCCGCGGGGACGCATTTTTGTTGACTCCGACTCCGACGAAGTTCTGGTAAATTCGAGAACCGTGTTGCTTGTTCGAGGTCGAAATGTTCTACACGCAGAACCTTCTACGCCGAATCTTCCAGAACCGCACGCGTGTACATAAGGAGCTCCGCGTGGCGAGCCGCGGTCAGTTTCGCCTCAGCGTTCGACTCTGCTGTCACGCCGTTGATTGGCTCAGCCGCTCCGCGACTAGATCGCATCGCAAAAAGTCGGGTCAGTAAGCGACTGCTCAAATCGCGTCGCTTTTTTGCCCGCGATGGTTGCTTTAGCGATGAAAGTTATCGCGCGACTAGATCGCATCGCCGGTGCACGAATGCGCCTTAACGCCGTTGATTGGCCCAGCCGCTCTGCGACTAGATCGCATCGCAAAAAGTCGGGTCAGCAAGCGACTGCTCAAATCGCGTCGCTTTTTTGCCCGCGATGGTCGCTTTAGCGATGAAAGTTATCACGTGACTAGATCGCATCGCCGGTGCACAAATGCGCCTTAACGCCGTTGATTGGCTCAGCCGCTCCGCGACTAGATCGCATCGCAAAAAGTCGGGTCAGCAAGCAACTGCTCAAATCGCGTCGCTTTTTGCCCGCGATGGTCGCTTTTGCGATGAAAGTTATCGCGCGCCGGTGGGAATGCGCCTTAACGCCGTCGATTGGCTCAGACGCTCCGCGACTAAATCGCATCGGAAAACGTCGGGTCAGCAAGCGACTGCTCAAATCACGTCGCTTTTTTGCCCGCGATGGTCGCTTTTGCGATGAAGGTTATCGCGCGACTAGATCGCATCGCCGGTGGGATGGCGCCTTAACGCCGTTGATTGGCCCAGCCACTCCGCGACTAGATCGCATCGCACAAAGTCGGGTCAGCAAGCGACTGCTCAAATCGCGTCGCTTTTTTGCCCGCGATGGTCGCTTTTGCGATGAAAGTTATCGCGCGACTAAGGCGCATTCCCACCGGCGATGCGATCTAGTCGCGCAATAACTTTCATCGCAAAAGCGACCATCGCGGGCGGGAAAAAAGCGACGCGATTTGAGCAGTCGCTTGCTGACCCGACTTTTTGCGATGCGATCTAGTCGCGGAGCGGCTGGGCCAATCAACGGCGTTAAGGCGCATTCCCACCGGCGATGCGACCTAGTCGCGCAATAACTTTCATCGCAAAAGTGACGCGATTTGAGCAGTCGCTTGCTGACCCGACTTTCTGCGATGCGATCTAGTCGCGGAGCGGTTGAGCCAATCAACGGCGTTAAGGCGCATTCGTGCACTTTCTGCGATGCGATCTAGCCGCTCCGCGACTAGATCGCATCGCAGAAAGTTGGGTCAGCAAGGGACTGCTCAAATCGCGTCACTTTTGCGATGAAAGTTATTGTGCAACTAGGTCGCATCCCACCGGCGATGCGACCTAGTTATTGCGCGACTAGGTCGCATTCCCACCGGCGATGCGATCTAGTCGCGCGATAACTTTCATCGCAAAAGCGACCATTGCGGGCAAAAAGCGACGCGATTTCAGCAGTCGCTTGCTGACCCGACTTTCTGCGATGCGATCTAGTCGCGGAGCGGCTGAGCCAATAAACGGCGTTAAGACGCGTTCCCACAAGCGATGCGATCTAGTCGCGCGATAACATTCATCGCAAAAGCAACCATCGCTGGCAAAAAACGACGCGATTTGAGCAGTCGCTTGCTGACTCGACTTTCTGCGGTGCGATCTAATCGCGGAGCGGCTGAGTCAATAGGGAGTTTTCGTAGACCGCATTTCCCCCTCCGCTAAGCCCTCCGCAACGAAGAAGTAGCTACTGCGCCTGCGCGCCGATAGCCTTGACTGTAGAGTTCCGGGTATCGTAGCGGGTTGGGAGGGCTTAGCGGAGGGGGAAACGGGTCTACGAAAACTCCCTTATCAACGACATTCGGATCGAGAGTTTTCGAGAAACGACTCGCCTGCGAAGGCGTTGGACTCGCTCATCGCGCACGCAAGTGTGACCATCTAATTTCTTTTGCGATGCGATCTAGTCGCATCGCGTGACTGCTTACATCGCCGGTGTACGCGCGCCTGGTCTCCGAGATCCCGAAGCGCGCGCGCGAAGGGTTTTCGCGCGCTTCGGGATTTTGGAGGCCATGGTGTGAGGAAGACCCTCCAAGACAGGGGACCCTCCGCTTCACAAACAGGTCGGAGCTCACGGCCCGGGGGCCGAGCGTTCCGACCCACTGCCGTTGTGCTTATCATAGCCTTCGTGGAAGTGAAACCACGGGAATCCCCACAAGTGGAAGATAGAAAGAAAGCTCAGGGCTCTGATTGGTCAAAAAATCACCGCTATTTGCCCGTGTACAGCGGATATACATTTTTACAAAACAAATGCGCATACAGCGCAGGAAATTATAGACAAAAAATAAATACACAATATTTTCGGGATTATTTTGGGGGGAAAGAAAGTGATTTAAGTCATCATTGTAAAACAGGTGGAATTTAAATCAGCCAATTTAAATCACAATTTAAATAATTTGATTTATATTTTTCACCCTGCATAACCTCTATGCATATATAACCTTCTCCTTTTTTCTTATGGAGTGATGTTTTTCCGAATAAAAAATACTATTTTGATCCCCGAAAATAATTTTTGCTGGTACCTGGATTTTTTGTTTAGTTCCAATTGGGGACATTTTTGGGAACAGCGTTGGGTGAGTGTGGAATGTCCTATAGGGTCCGGGGGTCTCTGAGGGGGTCAGGGATCTCTATAATCTCTACACATCCTTTGGATGTCCTAGAACAACGACTCTACATTCTGTGTTATCTGGCCGAGGCCGTCGTGTTTACTAATTCCTCCTCCTCTTCTAAAGACCCATACGCACATTTGCGTTTGAGCGCGGTGCGTTCCGTAGCACCAAGCGGACGCGTAGCGTTGCGAAGAGCGCTTGCGCCAGGCTAGTTTGCGTTCACGCGCAGTCGAGCGCAGTCAAGAGCCAATGAACGCGCTATCGTCGCTTTCGGCTCACCAACAGCAAGCGAAACTCACGACAACATGACGGGGCCCGCGACAGCGGGGAAGTGGTCGATCTTGGGACAATCCCGCTGGCTTTTCCGACATTCTGTCTCGCTCGAACCATCGCAGTCTTTCAAAAACTGGCTTGCGCATTCCCTACCGCTCCCGAAAACTGAAAAGCGGGTTCCACGAACGGAGAGCCGGACACGCATCGTCGTATGTATGTGTGTGTAGAAGGAAATGACGGGGGGGGGGGGGGGGGGCGGAAGTGAGAGCTAAGCAAACACGCCCCCCCCCCCCCCCCCCCTTTCTCGGCTTCTGATTGATCGAACTCACCGCAACGGTTTGAAAAGTTGAGCGAGTCTCTACTCCCTTGCGTCGCACTGCCGAGCGTTGCGGGACGGCGCGAGTCGTACCGCAAGCGACCCCGCCAGGCCGCAAAGGACTCCGCAACGCACCCAAACGCGTTCGAACGCGAATGTGCGTATCAACGCCCGTGTGCGCCGCGAGGTGGAGAGGGTCCATCTCAATACCAAGGGGAGCGTTTGCAATTTAATGGCCGACGCCTCCTGCAGACATTGGTTGCAAGTGCGCATGCGCTGCGTTTTTGAGTGGCGAGGATGAAAGATGGAGGCGTTTGCAGACGACCAAAGCTTTTGTCAGCTACTCGCAACTCGAATCCCAAACGCGGCCCCCATAAACCACGTGACCTCGATCGAGCAGTTGGAAACTCCCTGCAATAGAAGCTCACGAGTAGACCATACGTCGCTCACAAAGCCCCGGAGTTAGCCTCCCGAGAGCCTCTATTACAGAGAGTTTCCAACTGCTCGATCAGGGTCACGTGGTTTATGGGCCGCGTTTGCAATACGAGCTGCGAGGAGGTGACCGAAGCGTTGATTGTCTGCAAACGTCTTTCCACCTCATTTCCTCCTCGCCACGCAAAAACGCAGCGCATGTGGACTGTGGACCGATCGCCACGGGAGGTGTCGGCCATTAAATTGCAAACAACGCTCTCCAGGATTTGAGATGGACTCAGGGCCGGATTAAGAGATTTCGGGACCCTGGACTAATACTGGCAAGGGCCCCGAAATCTCAGATCACCTGACGATGATGATGATGATGATGATGACGACGAAAATAATGATGATGATGATAATGTTGGTCAAAAATGAAGAGTTTCAGTAAAAGAAAGAACATACTTTATTGAAACGCTTTGAGTGCCTAGAAATGTACGAAGTTATCGCGATATTTTTTAACAATATTTACAGTGAAATTTCTGACTATATATTAATATATACAATCAGTATCATAGAGAATACAATCTTATTTGTTTATTTTTTCGTTCTTATGCATTCCAAGGGAATTAAGACCCATAGTGAAAACCATCACTTTTCGTCGTCTTTCATACAACCCTTAAAATATCCGTTCGCTTTCCTGCAGAGCTCAGCCAATCGGGAAGAACGCGGCGAATGACGAGGTCAAAATTACGCAGCAGAGACATAAAATAAAGCCTTTGATATGACATGCAGCATGACGTTTCCCATGCTTACAAGTGCCACATCGCTGGTTTTATTTTTGTATTTATATATTTTAGTTCGTTATTAACCATGTTCACCTCGCAGATAGCAGCCATTGGCTTTCCCAGTGTTCTGCGAGAAAGTAAACGCACGGGCACTTTTTCGAGTGAGTAAAAGCGGGAATAAAGAGAAAGTATTTGTCAAAGACGTTTCAAATGCAGTCAAACAAAATGAAAACAACTGACGAAGCACAGGAATACAAATAGACATTCATTAAAGCGGCACCTTCCTACTCTTCAAGCTTAAAAATGCAGATATTGTTTCGTCGAAAGATATCTCACGCAGAAGGTCCCTTTCCATAGACAGAAGTACAAGAGTCTCTGTAGCTTGGAGACCCTCGTACTTCCCCGAGTGTCATAAGGCTGACCCCTGCAGTTATGAATTGCAATGCCGTTCGCGTCAAGGAGAGAGTACTCTTGCAGCCAGGTACTGACCCGTCTGCGATTCAACTGGAACAAATCCGATGAACCTTTTATGAACAATACCCATTAAACAATATCGAAGCATAACATACAGCGGGTCAATATGAACAACGTCGGGAGTAGAATCAACAATCAAAGAGTAGTATTTGGCACGTTACACCTCCCCAACAATTCGCTTTCGTACGGTTTGTGACATCAAGTCAATGAGCTCATCACAAGTGAACTTCGAGAGATACGATGGGTGACCCTCACCCTTGTTGCCATGGCGGCCGATGTGATCGCTCAGAAAGGGGTCAAATTCCGCAATCACTTCAATTGTGCCTAAGAAATTACAATTTCTAGGTGATCAGCTCTCGCTTTTTCTTTCGCCCTTTTCCAGCCGACAGTCGCAAAAGGACTGACACTGTTTGGAACCGCGAACAAGTGGCACATAAAACAAAACACAGACCCTTTCAACTTTTTTCTTTTATGGGGGAAGGGGGGGGGGGGGGGTGGAGGGAGGTATTGTGTATGTTCATACAGCCTAGAACTTGGTCTGCCTCAACGGGCGACGAGTCTCCCAGCTGTGGATGTGAAATTTAGCCAGTGCAGTACAACCGCTAGCCTGGGGTCTTTAACATGCTTCATGCAGTTGTGATACACGACCGCACGCCGGTACGATGCTCGTCCATATCAAAACGGGCAGGGATGGGGATTGAACCCAGGATCCCATGGGTTCTGCAGCGCCAGCTTTCGCTCCACGTGCTCCGAGGTGGTGTGCGCTAACCTACTCAACCACCAATCCCCCCCTCTTTTTTTAATACATGAAAAATCATAATTTAGAGTTCGAATTCTATATACACACAGTGAATTTGATATACATGATGATAGAGGTGGTGGATGGATTTTCTCCTAGTGATCAGTCCTTCATGAACATAATGACTGTACTTGCACTCGTACCGCACCCCTGTTTTCACTCTGGGTACTATACACTTTTGCGGAAACAGAGAGCAAAAATTCGTCATGGCATACACTTAGACAAATTCCTAAGGCAAGCAGATTTTAAGTGCTTCTTGTATGAAAGACATAATTTAATTATGTACCGATGTTGGCTCCTTTAAAGATATTAAAAAAATCAGGAAGTCTTAGACAAGCGTCAAACAGAGGAAAACAGTCGGGCACCGGTGAGTGGACTTCATAAACGCTTCTCACTTTTGCAATTTCTTCCAGAAATATGGATTTAGTTGTGCGTGGAATGTCAGCGTTTCTGTCGATCATCCGGCATCTCCAGAGACTGTGTAAACCAATCAGCATGAATAAATCATAAGGGATATTTGTTTCGGTCGGGACATATAAGTAACGAATACTGTGATCCGTTAAGTCAATATCTTTTTTTAGGGTTCTTTGGAGCACATCCCAGAAGAAAACGCATATGTACAGTAGATAAAACAGTGTTCTATTGTTTCCGGCTGGTGTCATAAACGACAGTCAATTGACCAAGGCACAAAGAAACCGCGTTCCTAGAGCCACCATTTGACTGGAAGGGTTGACGTGTGTAGGTAGTTTAAACATAAACGTTTTAGTGCTTGGAGATACAGACATACGCTTCACACGATTTAGAACGTCCTTTCCTTCACGGTTATTGAACTTAGGGATATACAACCGGAGCGAGAAAAAAACTTTCGATCAACGCTTGTGCTAAAAGCTTTCTGTGTACTTCAAGAAGATAGTCTAATCAAAAGCGGACTTTTAAAAACAAGAAGGTATCGACTCCCTCTTTCCAGAAACCCCAGAGGCCGCTTGGAGCAGAGCTTTGACCCTAATCTTGGATGATCTGCAGATAGTCGCTCCATGCTGACTTTAATCGTGGTTTCCCTCTTGGCCTTTGTCTCCAATATGAAAGAGCACTATCAGAAACACGTCCTTAACTCTAGTTATCGACAGGGTTATTGTTTGTGAACTGATAGTATTTGGTTCAGTTGTGTATGTACTTTATTTTTAAATGATTATTATGCGCGAGTTTGTATCAACATCCTGACTGCTGTGTGTGTATGTGTGTTTTTTTTCTTCATTTTATATTGTTATTTTGCGTGATATCTTTCAATGACTAGTTTGATGTTTCACTACACCGCTGCCGGGTCCAGTTCACAAGCTACTATTGGCTTTTGACGGACCCGCATTTGTATGTATTGTATTTATATGTGTGCAATAAAATTATTATTATTATTATTATTATTATTATTATTATTATTATTATTATTATTATTATTACTATATGACGTCTGCGAGATTGCATCCCGCGTTCTCGCAAATGCCTTGTACGACAAGCCGTGCTCACCCCTTCGCTTATTATTCCGGACCTTCTTCTGGGTGTCAAGAGTCTCTGTTCCAAATCGTCATTTTACGCGGCTCCAACCTGAAGAAAGACTCTGGCAAAATGGGCCGCGCATAAACGGGCACCGGCGCTTGGCTGTCACGGGTTACTTTGCTCCGTCACTCTCTTAACAGCCATGAGGGCCCATAACTGCTTCCTTCCTTCGTTCCACGGGAGCCGAAACATCTTGTGCCCTTTGTGGCTCGCGTTAGAAGAACGCGCCGCGGAGCAGCGGACCATTTTCGCCGCAAATACAGCACGGCCACCACGGTTAGAAGCAGCTGGACGAACCGCGAACGCCACCGGACGAACCGGAAGCGTGAATTTACGTGACGCCTCGTCTCAGATGACGAAACTTCCGGCTCAGACGTCCGGTAACCTATTGGTGCCGAGGTCACGTGGCGTCAGTTTTCCAGCTAAATTTAGCGGGGAATTGAATTGGTGTATTGGTCTGTGACGTCCCATAAAGCAATGCGCGCGGTTACGCCGACAGCGACGGCGACGCCGCAAAACACGGGAACGAGAGCCTAAGAGCTGCGCTCTAAAAGAATAAACAAATCGAAGGTCAAAATTAGGGATGTCGCAAACCACCCTAGGTTCAAAGTCGAAAGGTTTCCATACTTTCGAACTGTACCCAGGTTTGACTTCGAAAAGTTCACAACTCTCGAAAACCGTGGAGCTTCGAATTCGAAAAGTTCGAAGCTTTCACGGTTTTTAAAAGTTCGGGTTCGAATATTTCGAATACTTTTTACTGGAGGTTCGAGAAATTCGAAAATTTCAAACTTTGCTTGATTAAATTTTGAGAGGTTCGAACATTTTGAATTTTTGGGGTATGAAGTTCGAAAAATTCGAAGATTTCGAATTTTTTATGAATCTGAAGTTCGAAAATTCGAAGATTTCGAATTTCTTTGGATCTAAAATTCGAAAATTCGACCGTTCTGAATTTTTATAAACATAAAGTTTGAAAAATTCGAAGATTTCGAATTCTTTCTACATAAAGTTCGAAAAGTTCGAAGGATTCTATTCTCTTTTAGGGCTAAAATTCAAAAAAAAAAAAAAAAAAAAATTCGACGATTTCGATTTACTTTCAAGTCCAAGTTCGCAAAGTTCGAAGTCCTGTTTTTATGTTCCTCCACAGTTTCAGTTTCAAAGAACGTTTTCACGCCCCACTGGTTTCCACGAAATAAGTTCGGGTGTGATATTTAGAATAATGAGACGACGAGTGTCCCGGATGTGCTGGAATATTTGCCAGTGCAGAGTGACGTGTGATCACAGATCAGTAAGTGTAACCGCCAACCCTGGGGGGGGGGGGGGGGGGGGGGGCGTCTTTAAGTGCATCACGCAGTAGTAATCACACGAACGCACTGTTTAACGATACTCATCCAGTTCGAAACGGCCTAGGGGCGGGCAGGAGGTTGAGGCTCAGGAAAACCTTGAAGCGATCGGGCAAACTGCCTCCCCACCCCCTTGCACGCTGGTAGTAATCCAATTGAGCGCCGCCCGAGTGACGCTGACATATAGTAAGTTTAGTCTGTAATTGTTCTGGAGGTTTATTTTCCGGGACGGAGGAAACGCCGATCAAAAAGCACAGAAGCCGACACAACTCCAGGTCGAGGAGCGTTCTACCATACCAGTGGCGTCGGAAGAGGAAGAACGGGGGGAAGGAAGAAGGGGGCCGGAGGGGGCGGGGACTCTAGTTCCTCTCCTCCCCCCCCCCCCCCCAGATATTTCGGAATGTTAAAGAAAACGATACGGAAAGAGGGCGTGGTCGAGCTTATTTTAATCTGAAATTATTTATGCATATGTATAGCTACTGTCGCTCTTCACTGCATAAAATATCGCGTAGATGGTCATTGTCGGAAACTCGTTGTCAGAACATGCTTAGTGTTTCGGAAGTTCAAAGCTGTCTTTTCGACCTAAATAACTATGGCATTGGTAAAAAAAAAAAAAAAAAAAATTAACATTATAATAAATGCGGGGATGAAAACCTGGAGAAATAAAAAAACAAAAAAAACAACAAAAAACTATCAAGAACCCGTCGGAAGTGTTGTATTCTTCCATATTCTGAGGATCAGAACTCCGAAACAAGTTTCTCCTACCAAAATGTGTTCAGGCTAAAAGAAACACGTCCCAAAAACGTAAAAAAAAAGAAAAAACATTAGAAATCTTTTTTTTTTTAATGACGTGCTGAACTTGAACAATATTAGAAATCTTCCCCCATGAGTTGATTTATTCCTCAACGTGAAAAAAACAATAAATACATTATTTTGTATTCTGCAGATGGCAATGATATGTACTGTCTGTGGTGTTCATTCAAATGCAATATCTCAAACAATTTAGACGAAAAAAAAATACCAATTTTAGGGCATAATTGGCCGTAGATACATGTTTGGACATTTCTTCGAAACTCATCTTGAATAACAATAATCATATCTTAAAACGACACTTACCTAGGCTAGACATAGATTATTCTTAAAAAGTTCAACACCTCTGCCATAAATAGCTTCGCCGCGCTTCAAATATGGCACAAACGACAATCGTCAAAAACCCGTCGTCCTTCCTCGCTCCTTCGGGAATTTATTTCTCTAAAGCTAACCATGGCAAAAAATTGAAATAAACGGCATTGTCTTTCGCAAGCAATGCGACACCTGATGTAAAAATACAAAAAAAAAAAAAATTACGAATATAGCTTACTGCTTGAATCCAAATGAAACCGCCCGCCGGACTTTCTAAGTTCGACGAACTTCGAACTTTGACCCTAAAAGTTCGAAGTTCGTTGAACTTTTGCCTTTTCAGGATTCGAAAGTTCAAAAAATTTTTCGAATTCTATAGATAAATAAGTTCGAAAGTTTGGAAATTATCGAATTCCTTAGCGTAGGAAATTCGAAAGTTCGAAAAGGATCGCATTTTGTCGCGTAATAAGTTCGAAGGTTCGAAAAACCTTGCACTTCTGAACGTGCAAAGTTCGGAATTTCGAAAAGTGTCAAACTTCTTAGTTTAACAAGTTCGAAAATTCGACGTCCGTCGAATTTTTCGATAGAGAAAGTTCGAAAAATCGATCTTTCGAGCCTTTCGAACCACTTGAATCGATCATCGAAACTTCGGTTCGAAAAACGTTCGCGGCATCCCTAGTCAAAATGCTTTTCACCTCCTTCGTCTTCTTTCGAGCGACGTACTCTGGGAACCACCTGGAGTCCCGTTGGGTTCACTCTTCGGATCCCCCAGCCGCTTCCTCCGTGATTGACGACTTTTCAGGATTAAAGGGATACTGAATCGAAACTTAAAATATACAGGAAACACCTAGAGATAAGTCAAATGGAATCAGATAAACCTGTAATTGATAATCGCATAGTCATATTTCAAGCGGATGGCTGTATTTTTCGTTCTAAATGCCTGGATTTCGGCGAGCGCTTCAAAATCAGCCGTCGAAGAGCGCGATGCATCTCGGGAGATCCGGCGCGGTCTTGACGTCATCATGCCTCGGAAAGCCAAGCGTACCGTAGTTATGAGTCTTGCCACTTGGTGGCGTCAGCGTGTTACAATCTCGCATAGTCGAAGTACCCGAGGGCTGTAGTGTGGGCTGTAGCATAATTTGCGGTCGGAGCCGGCGGAGCGGCTTCGAGTGAATGGTCGCCGACCAACGCGACGAGAGCGGTGGGTAGATGACATTAATAAGGACGAAGATGCTGCCACGCCGCTACATCACCAGGCCATGATGGCCGAGAAGCGATTCTGCCTAGAGTCGTATTAGTACGACCCGTCTGTCTTGTCTTCATCGTCCGCAACAGGTAACAGAGCTTATTCACAAAACAGCAAAACCTAAGAAAAGTTCCGAATTCACGAAGCGAAATTATCGCAAGTTTTTCGCACGCTACGATGAGATCCTACGACCACGCCTACGACAGCTACAAAGCTTTACGCACTTTTTATGATCAAATTTACATCGCCGGCAACATCGCTCGCTTACGTCGTCGCGACGACCAACGTGCATTTCTATGTGCTCCCTGTGCGCGTCCCAACGAGAGAAAAGAAGAAGAAAAAAGTAATTGAAACTGAACGCCACGGCGGAGACAAACGCTAGAACCACGGATACCTGAAAAAGCTACAACGACAAGGACCCACCGACCAAGCGACCACCAAAGACGCTAGGCTTAGCAAAACACTTCGACGATCAGGGGCAAGACCACCTGCACACTATCGGCTGGCTTGATGAATGGAATACGCCCACGCGACCTTTGTGGACCCTCCTCGTATGAATAGTTTGAACCCTGACCTCTAATTTGGGGTAAGAAGGCCAATCTTTCCCCTCGTCGTATCCTAGCTTGTTTTCAGATGCAGCGGTGACGAACGATCTCGTCGAGAAGAGACGCTTTCCTCGATTCAATCTCCTTTTTTTGTGTGTGTGTTATAGAGCTCAAATAAACGCCATATGGATTACCTTCGCAACTTGGATACGTACACTTTTTTTAGATGTCCATTTTATTTCGACATCATACGCCAACACATGTCGAGTTAGAGCAGTTTTTGGGAGCGACTCAATGCCGGTCCAATCTTTCTCTGCCGAGCGTCTCGTCAGCATCGAGTTGCGATTGTCTAGAGGCCCAGCGGTTCATAAAATCGGTTGTAAAAGACCGTTCCCGAAGCGGTTACCAAGAACGCAATGCCAGTGCGGTTCTGCTCCCAGTGCGAACAGGTATTTACGTGGATCTTGCTGACACTCTTTTACTTCAAACGTATCTTCCTGGACGTTGGCTCTCTCCCACATCCCCGAAAAGAGCCGCAGGGATTTGTTTACATGCGCGCCGCTTTGCAGAGCCGTACGGGCCGTCTCCTTTTAGCAACGATGGTAGTTGTGTTGACTTCTTAGCGATCGAGTTCGTTATCAGTTGCGGCCGACGAAGGCGGCTATCTCGTGATCAGGAAAGGTGGGCATGCGGGCCCGTTTAAACAGACATTTCGTAGCGTGAATATTATATCGCACGTACACAACTCCAAACCACCCCAAAGAAGCGTTGCCGGAAAGACCACCCGATACTCAAACGAACGGTGGCCAACTCTGCCGTTGCTTTCTCCACCAAAGCGCCTCGGTACTACGTTCCGGCCTAAGTAATACCTATGAGTGACCGTACTTCCCGCTGTGGCGCTGCTCTTACGGGCATGTTGTCGTCACGACATTCCATCGAAGCTTCACAGACATCCACGAGGTGGTTTTTGGCTATCGTTTTATTCAGTTTAAAATTCGTTTTCTCGCGTTATCCTACCGAATATTGGTATTGGTGAAGTCCTATTTTAACCCTCTTTATGTTCAAGCAAAGAGAAGGGCTCTAGAATTTGGTTTCCGTACCCCTTTAACATCGCCGAAGGTCGCGGCCAGCGATCGACACAAAAAGGATGGTTCGCCACGGGGCTGAAGAAGAGTGCAGCAGCGGAGGGGGACAGGTTTGTTGACTCCCGCACAGACCCGTTCCCGTTACTGGCAAAATTTAGTGGATTACAATTACAAATTACCGAGCTTCAAATGTCACGGATTACAGTTACAAATTACTTTCGCTGAAAAGTAACAGATTACTTTACTCGTTACGTTACAAATTATTTTCACGTTACTTTTCCGTACACTTATCAAGAAAACAATAAAAACAATTTTTGATGTTTAAAAAAAAAATGTTTTGCAACACTACTTGCCATTTCTCATACACCCGCATTATGGTAGTTCTCGCAAAAATAAAAATTCCGATGACACCTAAGCACTTCTTATGAGTTGTGAATGCGAAAGCATGAATGTCGCTCTTCCGCTCCCTCAGGCGCCGCCACGTTCCTCGGCGCCGAGAGGAGCAGAATCGGCCGCACCCCCCCCCCCCCCCCCCCCTCTCTCCTCCGGCAACGAGAGCGGCGGCCGCCAATGGCTATCTAGGAGCCGTTTCGCTTAGCCAATGGGAGAATGGGTATCTTTCGCGTTTTTTTCGCGGTTACAGACGCCACCGGCTCCGCTCCATGAGATAGTTAATGCTTTCGCATTTAAAACTCTGTATTTAAGAGAAAGAATGTATAGGTGGCACCCTGTTCACCTGTAAGCTGACAAGACAGCGAAAACTGCAACCACACCCGTTATCTCGCTAGCTTACGGCGACCGGAGATAATCCCTGGAATTGTGCAGACAAAGCTAGCGGTGCGCACGCTCAGTAGGAGCGTCTACCTCCGCTAGGAGATTCGGAGGTAAGGAACCGATCTACGAAAGCTCCCTTTTGAAACGGGTCTTTTAATTATGAGCTCAACGTCTCATAGCTGCGGTCTCGTGCCTGTAGCTTTGAAGCACTCTCAGCGTATACATGAACTGAGTCTAGTTGCATGTATTACAGGAACATGCACATGCGAGAGCGCTTATTTATTAGCTTTTGTCGAGAGGGTGGTCGCCCACTCATATGCTCCAGTTCCTGTATTATGTTCGTATTTCTTAAAAAGTAACTAGTAATTAAAGTAATTCGTTACCAATATTTTGTAACGAAATTACATTACAAATTACTGCCGCAATAAAGTAACGTGGCAATTACAAATTACTCAAAAAAAATCATCGGATTACAAGTCATCCGTTACTTATAACGGATTACTTCCCAAGTTTGCCCCGCATTCCCCCCAGAAGACGTTTCGACCGTAGTTCCCGTAACCACCACTCGCGGCTGCAGATCGGCAAATAATTCGTTTTTTTCTTTTGCGGTTACGTAGCGTAATGGCAGTTTCTTGGGGTGAGGTGGCGCGTTTCTTGTCCCTGATGCCTATATGAAAAGTAAAAAAAAAATACAAACTGCAATTTTTTTTAACATTAAAATCGTTGCACTACTTTTTAACTTTACGCTCAGAGCATTGAGTAGTCAAGCGGTACTGCGTGAATGTGCCTTTAATAAGCATTAGCACATAAGAAAACTTTTAGGCTTCTTACGTTCAGATCATTTTTCTGTTTTATTTTTATGGGATGTAAGCTTTCTTTCTAAAGTATCTTGCGTGCGGTAAAATTACGAATAAACGCCCACCCACGGTGAAGAGATAAAAGGGAAACATGACAGGTGGGCTATAGTATTTCGAAGTGGGCGGTCGCTCGAGATAAAGTCGTAAAAGGTAAACGGCCGGGCCGGGGTATAAGGTATAAGTAGTAAAATATAAAATACGCATTTTTTTTTTTTTTTACCTTAAAAGATTTGTTTAAAAAAAAAAGCCGTGAAAGCTGCACTTACGCGGTTTGTGCGGGTGATTTATACGGCCATGGGGACATAGCACAGGGTGCTAATCGTAACGATCAGTCGGCTAATGAAGTAAAATTTGTTAATTAACTTTTAATTAGTGATATTAGACATATGGCTCCAATTAGAAACTTGCTGAGCGTCATTGAAAACAACCAAATCGGTCATTTTCAGGAAGCCTTTGAGCGCACGAGAAGCGATTGAAAAGCGCATGTAGTGCGCTCTAAAGTCGTGCAGCCGGAACGAGGCTACCGGTGCGATAAGGCGCCCGCGCGATCTTTCCGTCCTCTTATCATAGCCCCAGCCTTGTACCCGTTGCACGAGTGGTACCCTTTAGCGCACTACTACGCTTCCCACGCGATCAAAGTGTTTCTAAAAGTTACTGATTTAGTGGTTTTAAATGAAGCTAAGCAAGTTTCTAGTTGAAACTATGTCTATTATAACTAATTAAAAGTTAATGAACAAATTTAGTTAAATAGCCGACTGATAGTTACGATTAACCCCTATAGTATGTCTCCCTGGCCGTGTAACTCACCTGCAGAAACCGCTTAAGTGTAGCTATCGTGACTTTCTGAAAACAAATATGTTAAGCTTGAAAAAAACACCCTGCATACAGTATACTCTATATGTGTATAAGAACCAGGGTAAGGTAAACGGACAGCACTGTAGGCTATAAGGATATAAGGAGGAATTTCAGGAAAGTAAGCGGGAGGCATCAGCATTAGTACAAGCCAAAATTGGGAGGGCAGGGATCCAGTGGATGATAGAGATAAACCAGAAGGTGAGGAATGCGGCAAAAAGGTTCTGGGAACACATCAGTCCACAGGGAAAAAAAGACCGAGGGGTACCAGCAGACACTAACCACACAGGAAGGGACAAAGGTAGAGGGGAAGAGGCAAGAGAATACATTGGACATACAATCGAAGCAGCATTTTCGGAGTTTGATTCAGATCAGGCCGTAGGGAATGGTAGCGTCTACACAACACAAGAGGAGGATCATAGGGGAGAAGAAGACCGACCAATCGCAGTAACTTCAGTAATATACAGACTAGCTATGCAAATTGTAAAGAGAAGAATGGAAGAATGGGCAGAGAGAGAGGAGATTCTGGGGGAGCTTCAAAACGGTTTCAGGAAAAATAGAAGACTAGATGATAATTTATTCGTGATCACTCAGTGCATAGAGATAGCCATGACAAGTCAAAGGCCATTATGGGTAGCATGCTTAGACATCAAAGGGGCATATGACAATGTGAATCAGGAAAAACTCTGGAACCAACTGAAGGGATGTGGACTAGAGGGAACCATGGTTAAGTTTCTAGAACGGATTTATACGGAGAATAGGGTGGTTATAACGTGGGAAGCCGAAACTACAAGACCAGCAGCAATAAAAAGAGGTCTTAGACAGGGTTGCCCATTGCCTCCCCTGCTCTTTATGATATACCTCAGTGAGATAGAAAAAAGTTTAGAACAGTGCAACCTAGGTTTCGACCTGACTTACATGGAGGAAGGACATAAAGTAAATCAAGTATTGCCAGGGTTAATGTATGCAGACGACATTGTACTCGTATCAGAAAGTTGTGAGACAATACAGGAACTGATTAGGATTTGCAACAGGGAAGGGGACAATTTAGGACTAAAATTTAGTAAGGACAAGTCGGGTATAATAGTCTTCAACGACGGGAAGGGGGAACCCCTGGAGACACAGGACATATTGATATAACACGTAGAAAAGTACAAATATCTGGGAGTATGTTTAAGTGAAGGAAGGGGTATCTAAGAGACCATGAAGATATTGTAATAAAGAAGGGAAAAGGGGATTCAGCTATCATGAAACACAGGGCGCTATGGAACTATAATAGATATGAAGTCGTTAGGGGTGTATGGAAGGGAGTCATGGTGCCAGGACTGTCATTTGGGAATGCGGTATTGTGTATGAGGTCAGAAATCCAGGCAGGTTTAGAGATACAGCAAAGGAGTGTGGGTAGGTTCGCATTGGGGGCACATGGGAATACACCAAAGGAGGGTGTACAGGGGGATATGGGTTGGGCATCTTTCGACAGTAGAGAAGCGATCAGTAAAGTAAAATTTGAACAAAGACTAGCTGAAATTGAGGATACACGGTGGGCAGCGAAAGTGTACAAGTATCTATATATGAAAAGTTTAAACACTAGGTGGACAAACCGAACCCGCAAGCTGAGATTTAAATATATTCAACGAGATGGAGCCGATCAAAGCATCTCAGTAGAAAAGGGAGTAAAGGAAACTGAGAGGAAATTGAGGGAAGCGAGAATGCAGGGGAAATCAGCTTTAACAATATACAGGGTACAAAAACAAGAAATAAAGAAGGAACAGCTGTATGATAATTCAGTGGGGAGCTCTTTGCTGTTTGAAGCTAGAACGGGGGTGCTAAGAACGAAAACCTATTGGGGAGGAGATCGAACGGTGGCGCTGGCTAGCGGCCGCCGTCGGAACTATTCTGCGGGAATAACATTCCCGCCACTAGTATTCGTTCAGCCATGGAGGACGAGGACTTGAGGCTCGTGAAAGGTATGTGGATAACATTTATCTGCTCGAAAAGCATCTGCGTAGGGGTAGCATAGTCCCTGCTTGTCTCGCCTTGCTTTAAATGTTGCCGCATTCTCGTTGGAAGCAAAAACCAACCCACGTGTAGGCGCTCGCGATCGGCCGCGTCGCTCCGGCTGCGCGCGCCAGGTCGTGCGTGACTGACGCGGTGTGGCGATGTTTGTGCGCTCCCTAGGTTGGAGAAACCGTATTCACGAAACACACGCATTGCTTTTCAGTGCCCCTGACCCTTGCAACGATCATCAGCCACATCGGCGAGAGCAAGAGGTGCCTCGTTGAAGGCGAGGACGTGCTGAAATGTGATCATGTAATCGAGCGCAGCGTCGCCCCGGAGAAATTTTCAACAAAACATCAACGAAAATAGTCATCACATTGCGTTTTTCTTAAAATGCCAAACCAAAGTATAAAACACACTGGTGAACATTATAATGTAGAATGTGGCTAATTACACTGCATATTGGCATTAAACGTTACAAGTTGTCTTTCAGTTTAATTTATCGGTTATTCAAAGGTGCACGGTTCACGATGAAATATCAATGAGATCTGCACGACGAGGACTTAGTCATACACACATTTGCATTGCTTAATCGAAATTATAGGAATCGCAAAATGATTCACGCAATTGCGCGTAAATATCACAATATCGAACTGATACTGCTACCTAATATGTTCCAGTGTAAAAGCTAGCCTGGAATAAAATAGTGATCGAATGATAGCAGTACCTCTCGGTGGCTTTCGAAGCCTCACGACCCGGCCGCGTGATCCCTTCAGAAGATTCTCCGACGGAACGGCGTTACGTATCAAGAACCTCCTCTCGTGCACTGTTATGAAATAGGGTGGGGATATTTTGCCGGCAGCCGGCACAACCGCTCGGGAAAAAAAGATTGCCGGGAGTTTCGGACGGCAATGATTATTCTAAAAAAGAAAGAAATAAAAATCGCCAAATGCTTCACGAAAAAAAAAAGAAAAGTACGCCTACTCTGATTTGAACCTGGGACCCACGGCACGCGAAACGGACACCTTTCCACTGAGCTACTCACACAACTAGAAGTTCCTGTCTTGACACTTCCTTTTACACGAAACCGGAACAACTACAGACAATTTTTTTTTTGCTCGGTTTGTTGTGCCGGTTACCGGCAGAATATCTACCACTTATAAAATACAATCTACGGTTTAAACGGATGTCGATGCAAGCGTGATTTACGCGCGTACATGCCTCGTCCATTCGCGTAGTTTGCTTGGAAGGCATCGCTTGAAAAGTGACGACCACGCACCACGTCGTCCGCAGTCAACTTCTTCCCTACTCTTACTTATCCACTGCGATTTGAGTTTTTTTTTTTTCGGCAGGAAAGCGATGAAAACTGATTCCAGGCTCTAAAGCATGCGCTGAGCACTGCGGTACGCAACAAGAGCGTACTATATTCAAACACGGCAACAACACGGCAGCCAACGGCAGCACGCTGGAACGCTGGAGTTGTTTTCCACGCAGGCGGTATTGGTTTTGGTGAACGCAGCGCCCCCTATAGTTCGATCTCCTCGCCAATAGGGCTAAATTCCAGGAATTAGACATTCTGTGCGACGTATGCAACCGCAAAAGGGGAAACTATAGAACATGTAATTTTAAAGTGCACGGGGCTTCGTCCCACCCTCTTGGGGGGGGGGGGGGGGGGGGGGGTGACCACGGATTTGGAGGGGGCGTTGGGTTATCCGGACATGGATGGACGAATGAATAGGGAGAGAATAGCGGTTACTAAGAGGAGATTGAAAGATTGGTGGAAAAGATCTAGGGAAAAAAATACAGATAAAAAAAAAACAATAGAATTACTTTAAAAAAAAGGGGGGGGGGAATTGTTATAATAAAATTCTTACAAGTTAAAAAAAATAATGACGAAATGTTAGGCTAGGCGGCGCAAGCTGCCGCCCGTTACAAAGGGTATAGCCATTACGATCCATCCATCCATCCATCCATCTGTTAGGTATAAGCAGAGCCCTGTATAGAGTTTGGTCAATGGGAGGAGCGGGCAGAGCCAGGGCGTGCACCAGACGCAGATAGACGGCTTGACATGCTCTCTTTGCCAACCAGAAGCTAAAAAGAATCCCCTAGCGGTGGTAGCGAGAAACAGTTTTAATAAGAGCGTAAGGGTTTAATGTAACTCCTCATGGTTGAAAATATGGTGCACGTGATGTTTCGATTATGATCATGCAAAAAAGATGTAAGAAACGATTGTGCCGCTCAACTCTATTTTGCTCGGGCAGTGTGTAACCGCTCGGACGGCATCTTCCCGGTCCTCGGCGCCTGGCGTACGGATTATGTCGATCGTAACTCCGGTAGAAGAGTGGAACTGGTCTACTCTTCCACCATGATTTTAGATGATTGTGATGGAAACATCTCGTGCACCATATTTTCAGTCAACGAGTGTTACTCCGACGCACTTATTAATTTCGTTTCTCGCGACCACCACCAGGGTAATTTTTCCGTCTTCTGGTTGGCCACATTCGAATTTGTGAAGACGCCCAGGAACACGCCCAGCCCGCTTTCGGCCAATGGCGCCTCCTCATTTGCCTCCTATACTTCACAATGGATGGCCAAACTCTCTTTATATATGGCTCTGGGTATAAGGACTACTGTTTAGCTTTTGCCTGTTTAGGTAAAGGGATGACTAAGGCTTGACTCTTACCATATGTATCTCAAAAATAAATCACGCAAGTAAACTTGAAATGCATCCCCTACCATTCTAAATCCAGTTAAAAAACAACATATATTTTACTTAAAATTACTAATTCGGTAAATAATACAAACTATAGTTAGTCACCGCTTAAGAAACGCGAGATGTTCACGCTTCTTGCTTGGCGTATTTCAAATTCTTTTTGAATTCTAAAGGAAAAGTTAAGCTTTTTTATTCTATATACGTTTTTTTATTGTTATTGTAAGCCTGGCGTCCGGCTCCCCCCAAGCTGAAATCCTGCTTACGCCAATGAATACTTCCTTCGTTTTATTTCGCTTTCTACCTCCAACGCTTGCTATCGTTACAATTTCCTGTGAAGCTACCACCGCGCTGCTTCTATTTTGATCTCCGGCTACACCTCCGCTCTAATCACCCACATCTGCTTCCGAGCTCTGTGCCGCCGGATCAGGTCCAACCCAACCAGTCGTCTTTTGCAGAGGGCACAGACGTCTTGTCGACGTGCAGTGAAAGCATCAAGGCTCGCAATGAACCTCCCGAGAGAGTACAAGAAGCTTGTTTGCGTAAAGCTAACCTCCAACTTCAGAGAAGCCGTGTCTGTCGTCACAGAATCAACAGCAAAATTGAACCGCAACGAAATCTTTCTGAAAACCAAGTACGTAGGCGTCAACGCTACGGACGTGAACGCCACTGTAGCAAGGTACGGGCCAGCGACTCCGCCGTTCGACGTCGGCTTTGAGTCTGTGTGTGAAGTGGTCGCCGTCGGTGACGACGTCAAGCACCTCAGCGTTGGCAGCGCGGTGGCCACAATCAACGTCCCCGGACTGGGAGCTTACTCCGAGTACCAACGGGTCCTAGCGTCGAAGGTGTTTCCGATTCCGCGAGCAGTGCCGGAGGTGATACCGCTTCTCATCAGCGGACTGACGGCTGCGATTGGCTTGGACGAGCAGGGAAGGATAAAAGAGGGCGAAACCGTCCTGATAACCGCAGCAGCCGGCGGGCTGGGACACCTTGCCGTGCAGTGGGCCAAGGCGAGAAAATGCCATGTCATCGGCACGTGCTCCTCACCGGTCAAGGAGGAGTACCTCAAGACCATCGGTTGCGACAAGGTCATCAATTACAAGACGCAAGACCTAGGCGCTGAACTAAAGGAAGCCTACCCGGAAGGTCTGGACGTCGTCTGGGAGACCATCGGAGGCAAGACGTTCGAAGTCCTCGTGGACAGGCTGAGCAACAGGGGAAGGCTAGTGGTGGTGGGCACCATTTCGGGGTACCAGAGTGGCGACAAGGCCTTCCCACATGTCCACCTCAGGAACCTGCCTTCTATGCTGCTAAAGCGTTCTGCCAGTGTGAGCGGATTTCACCTCTCGCATTACCATAATCTGATTCCAGAGTATATGGTCAAGCTCAACAAGATGATGCAGAATGGCTCCATCGTGGCCAGGGTGGACTTCGGGCTCAACGCAGAAGGAGGCGAGTTGAGGGGACTTGACGGTTGCGTTCGGGGCGTCGAGTACCTTCACTCCGGTAAGAGCGTCGGCAAAGTGGTTGTGAAGATGGACGAATCCGCCTAGCTTTTTATTGCCTCGAAAAGAAAACAAGTGCATCATTTTCCGGGGGGGGGGGGGGGGGGGGGTGCTTAACTTCAGTATTCTCGTCGTATGTTAAAATTATTTTGTGTTATATAGTATACAAAATCAAGACTAAATTTGTGAAGATGGATTAATATTATTACTTGGAATTCATGAGTGTTCAAAATGAGTGATGTAAATCAAATGTGTCAATGTTCTGCTTTTTTTTTATTTGATACTACAATTTTTCTTAATATTGTTAACAGGCACCTTCGTGCAGTATTTTTTTTTTTTTTCAATTGTCGAGTCGCATTGTTTTTATGATGTTCTTCAAGGGATTAAAGTGATATTATTTTGACGTAGTTTCATATCAGCACTTCACTATTTGCAGTTTATATTATTTAGCGTATATTTCTATTCTATTCGAGTACATCTGAAACAAACTAGGCTTTGCGACCTAGTGAAGTCTGAAATATTTTTGTACATATATTCAGCGGAAAATACAAACTTTTTTCTTCGTTTTTTTGTGTGGACAGATTATTTAACAAATGCTCACCTTTCTTGTTTTCCCCACTTCTAAGCTTTTAATCACGTTTATTGTGAAATAATGGTTTATCCACCCTTAGGAGTGCTTGCTGAGTCTATAATTTTGTTTTCTCTGCGATTCGCATTGAATGTAAACTTATTGAAAGTTTTTACGTACTAAATGTGTTTTGTGAGTGTATTTGTTCGTTTAATAAATCTGAAACCTGTAGTAGTGATAATATAGAGAAAGGTGTTCGTAAAATGTGAACGCCAGTGTTTTCTTTTTAGTGCTTTATTTTATGAGTACTTTTGTTGCTGTAGAAATGCTAGCTACAAGCTGTTTCCTGCTTGATTTGGGATCCCATTCCTGGTTTTATTTCTTATAGACGCTTTGCAGCAGCTGTGCATGGGCGCCACCATAACTGACCTTCAGTTTTTGTTTCCCCTTGTTACGTTTACTTCACTTCATTATTGCCATAGCAGGCCAGGTTATTGCCATCTTAGATTTTATTCTGTCTTTCTCCCCAGCATTGGCCTTTGTGGAGGCTCGCCCACACCAATTTCAGTGGCTCGGTATTTCGGTAAAACAAGAGAAGGTCAGCATGGCGGCTGTATTCTGGCGCGTGTGTAAAGCATCTATAACAGAGGTGCGGAAACTTCTCAGGCGCGCGACCTCTTAAGGTGAATTCCGCTCGCAGATCTCAAGCGCTTCTAAAACGCTCCATTTGGAGCGCGCATATTCCGCTCGCAGATTGGCTCAAGTTGGTCATCTTCATCTCGTAG
Organism: Ixodes persulcatus; assembly: GCA_013358835.2. NCBI lineage: Eukaryota > Metazoa > Arthropoda > Arachnida > Ixodida > Ixodidae > Ixodes > Ixodes persulcatus. Next base: position 24,783 of record JABSTQ010009327.1, on the reverse strand, counting down.
ATTTCTGGCAGCGCTCGCTCCATGGAGCGCCTCCAACCCCACCGAACTTGCTCCGCGGGATTTAAGAGATCTTTGCGGAAGTTGACAGAGCGCCCTACGTCATTTTCTTTAACTCGGCAATGGCGCATGCGCGACGGCGTTGAGTCGGTCAAGCTGGATCTGCTCGGATACGTCGGTCGTTTTACACGGGATTCTGACGGCTCGAACGCTTCTACCTCGCGGAGATAAGGGATGCAAAGCCGGGACTGGAGCGTGGCAAATCGCAAGCGCTGACATCTGTGATCGGGAGAGGAAGAACGAGAAAAAATTGCGAAGGCTTAGCTCGGCTATGCCAGGATAAACGCAGCGTGAGCTTATGCGCACAAAATGAGAGGCGCTATCAAGTGCGTCAGACTTGGCTACTGCGCAACGGAGGCGCACAGCTGGGCACGCGGCGGCGCCAGTGCGTCTGCCGCGGCTATGACGTCACTCCTCTGGGATGCGCAGACCGGCGAGGTGCGCGCGGCGGCGGCGGCTCCGGCGCGCCAGCTGTGCGCCGTGTGACGTCACTGCTCCTCGCGCATGCGCAGCACGGCTCTTTGGGAGCCACGCGAAACTGCTCAACCTCGGCCAGTGTAGCTCACGCTACAAAAGAACGACAGAAAATCGGAAGGAGGCTGGGGGGGGGGGGGGGGGGGGGGGAGTTGTTCGCTCCAAAAATGCGAGTTCATCTTCCCCTCGTCGATTCGGAGCGGGTCCCACGGAGCGGAATTTTGCCTCCTTCGCGGATTTTGGAAAGCGCTCCGGATCGACGAATGGAATTCACAATTAGATACCCGAACGCGGACCGGCGACCCCCTCACTTCCTTTTCCCTAATCTTTGGATTATACTTCACTCTAAACAGTCTGGCGCGTCCACTTTTCGGCAAACAGCTTGAGAGAGCTGCAGCCAATCTATGGGAGGAGCTCGGCGAAAGGCTAAGCTAAATTTTATTTTATTTATTTGGTATTTTCAAGGTGCCCCTCAACGGCCCGTGGTCCTTCAGGAGGGTGCACCAGTACGTACAAGCAAGAGCTCAAGCAAAGCAAAATACAGAATTTAAAAACAAAAAAAACATGCCTTGAAAAAAATTACATATTTACATATGTAATGTCAACAAAATGTGACCTCCGACAGTCCAAAACATACAGCGCAGAAACCAAGGTTGTCCCCATACCTGTATGGTTTGATAAACGCAAATGAAGGAAAAATACGATCAATGTACCTTGAGCAGTGCTCGCATGCTAAAACTTCAAGGCAAAAAAAATATATATATACAACTCTGGCGTGTTCACTGTGTTTGACGTGTTCAAAGCGTATTGATTATGCTCTAAGGGCCGCAGGCTTCTTGACTTAGAGCAGCCAAAAACGCGATGATATATATGTTTTGACCTAAAGGAAAGCCGCCTGCGCTGTTTCACTGAGCATAGTAAAACTTAACGCCCAATGCCACAGCGCAGACTATTTTGCTTTATTTACTCTATGGTTCATTTATTTCGAGGGACATTTAAAAACTGAAGCCATACAAAGGGTCTACCGTACACTATGCGGCGCTGTTAGCGCCAACAAGCGATCAAGTCTTTTTTTTTTTTTGTAGAATTAAAGGGTTGTCATCAAAACTACTCGGTAGAAAATCCTTGTTTTGGACACTAACCCAGAACAGTATAAAATGTGATGCCCACCAATATCTTTTCAAAGTCAAATCTGAAAGCGTCGACGTCGTGTTTATTCTAACAGTGTCCCAGACTGTACACCCTGCAAAGATATTAGTTGGCCCAGTTTAGTGTTAGCCAAAAGGGGTAAAAAAACTTGGAGGACGCTTAAGCTTCGCCTTTAAAGAGATTGTCCGGTCGAAACCGAAATCTGAATAAAATATATGAAAGATGTGTGTTAGGTTCCTGAAACTGGAACTCAGAATCACTTCTCGTATATGACACTGCAAAGTGTAGGCTTTGAAAAAGGACCCTACTTTGGGGAGTTGTGTCTTCTATCTCAATCAAATAATGCAACATGTTTTAATAGAAATGAATGCTGAAATAGAGTATGACAGGATACCCAAATTAAAAAAAAAAAAGAAATCGAGGGTGGTGTTTTTTTTCATTCGCATCGGAATTTTTTGTTCTTTGATTTCTTTCTCATGTTTGCCTAAATGTATCCCGACTATCGTATCACTCGGATACCTTATATATTTTTAAATGATAGCCATATATAAGTAGAATATTATCTGAAAAGTATATAATAATGATTGAATTATTTCACGAGATACAGGCCTCCAAATGTTGCCATTTGTCGTTCCAGCAGGCATGTTTGGCAATTTTTAGAAAACGAAATATAACAGAAATTATAGTTTTTAGAAAACGAAATATAACAAAAATTATAATTTTTAGAAAACGAAATATAACAGAATTAATTCAAAATTTGAAACTTTCCTCTTCTTGTGGCGCTGATGGAATGAATTCGAAGTTCTTAAGAAACACTGAGGTTTATTCGTCTTTGTTTTTGTCGCAAATATTTGTGCAGTCTATTCAGTGTTCTCTAGTACCGCAGGATTGGGAGGTGGGGAAGGTGGTTCCTCTGCATAAATCTGGTAACGCACAGTCTCCTCTTAATTACAGACCTATTTCCCTAACGAGCATCCCTTGTAAACTTCTAGAGCATGTAATATATTCAAACATGGTGTCATTTCTCGAATCGAACTCATTTTTCAGCCCATTTCAGCACGGGTTTCGTAAACATTACTCGTGTGAAACGCAACTACTATGTTTTGCCCATAACATAACCTCAGGCCTCGATCATGGATCACCATTTCACTGCATTTTCCTCGACTTCGCAAAAGGCTTTTGATAAGGTACCCCATCATTTATTACTTCTTAAAATCAGCACCCTAAATATTGACCCTAATATCCTAAAATGGCTTGAATGCTTTTTAACAAACCGCACCCAATTTGTAGCTGCGAACGATTGTGACTCATCTTTTTCTGTCGTAAAATCTGGCGTCCCTCAAGGTTCTGTTTTGGGTCCCTTATTGTTTTTAATATATATTAATGATCTTCCCGACTGCATTAACTCTTCCATTAAGTTGTTTGCTGACGACTGTGTTCTTTACCGCGAAATAATCAACCAATCTGATCAATACATCCTTCAATCTGACCTTGACAACATTTCTAACTGGTGCAACAAATGGCTGATGTCCTTAAACATAAGCAAATGCAAGAGCATGACTATCTCACGCCTTTCTAATCCCCCTCAAACCTTCGACTACAAATTTAATGGTACCTCATTAGAGCATGTCACATCCTACAAGTACTTAGGAGTTCACATAACTAATAACCTCTCATGGCATATCCACGTCCACTACGTCATTAACAGTGCAAATCGCACACTCGGCTACTTGCGTCGTAATTTTGCCCAAGTCCCCTCCTCTCTCAAGTTACTTTTATATCGGACACTCATCCGCCCAAAGCTAGAATACGCATCAAGTATATGGGACCCGGCTCAACACACTCTCATTGATGCAATTGATCGGTCCAGAATCGATCAGCGCGCTTTATTTTGTCTATTTTCGTCTTACTAGCGTTTCGTTAATGAAATCTAATCTTGGCCTTCCCGATTTATTAATTCGAAGAAACAATTCGCGTCTCTCTCTCTTTCATAAAAGTTTCTTTTATAACCCATCTTTGAAACATGAACTTATTTCGCAGCCTTCATACCTCTCATCCCTTATGGATCACCAGCTCAAAGTTGCCATTCCTAACTGCAGCCCAAATATGTTTTTTTTTTTAATTCTTTCATCCCCAAAACCAGCTCAGAGTGGGACCGGATTCCCCCTTCCATTGCCTCCATTGAAGATTCGTCATCATTTAAATCCGCCATAACCGAATATTTCTCTAATCCTGCACTTGTTTAATGTTTTTTTACTGCATATTGTACCAGTGTTGATGTATTTAGGCCATGTACCCACCCCCTCTGTAATGCCCCATGGTCCCTGAGGGTCTTCAAAATAAATAAATAAATAAATAAATAAATAAATAAATAGATATAAATATAATTACTATATATTATAGGCAAGCTGTACCCATAGTATGTTTCTCGAATGTAGTAAACTTTGTCTAATTTTATTGTTTCAGTTATTCACTTTCAAACATGCCCCCTCCATCAGTGCGCGTTAATGCAACTATGGTGCCTGGATCACGTCTCCGACTGGTGTGTTTAGCGTCCTATCCCACCCAAACATCAAAAGTGGACCCCAAGTGGCAACAAATGACGTCACCGAAGCCGGAGTGTCATGCTGTTGCCTGTCGCGATCCTAGCGGTTGGCCGTAGAATGACTGGCGAAAAGCACGAGCAAAGCGAGTGTCGCTGTCGTCAAGGCGTCCCAGGCGTCCCATCTTCCGGCTGTTGTAGCTTCCGTAGACTGTCACAGTGGAGGGCGACCTACAGCAGAACAGGCGTCTGCCATATACACCGCGACTGTTATGACACCACCAGGATCGCGACCGGCGACAACATAACACTCCTATGACGTCATCAGGCGGAAATCAAGGGACCACTTTTTTGGACGTGGTAAACACACCAGTCGGAGACGCGTTCCAGGCACCATAATGCAACTGTCCACGTCTTCATGCCTTAGGATTTTTCCTGACCCCAATTTTTTTTTTTTCTGGTCAAAACTAAGTGTTAATTTGTTTATACCAGACACTAGACAATGACATATAAAACACCAGTTATTTAAAAATGTCGATCAGCCACCCTTTGGTTGATCTTATCTGAAATCACCCAAACTTCATTTTTATTTTGATATATGATGTCCCAAAAATAAAACCTTTCATGAGCGTATGTACGAAACTGCACCCCTGATTGCTCCAGTGTCAAAGGTTCCTCAGATGGTGGGGATAACGAGTGTTGGTCGATGGATGTCTTGTATTTTGTTTCTACTTATATAGTCTCCTAGGGTATACCCTACAGAAATGCGTTTCTTGTAATGCAGTTCCCAGGCATGTGCAAAAACATCGCACCTTTTAGCAGGATATTACTCGAAAACAGACGTTAGCTTCGAGCAAACGTATGCCATTTCGGTTTTGCGCATGCGGACAAATCTGCAACTTTTTCTTACAAAGAGAAGGATGCTGATTTTTTCTCTGAAGCGGCATCTTGGTCCACGAAGCGGCATCTAGGTCCACATATCAGTGGATCCACTGGATCGGTGATGCGGCTCCGGCTCGTTCCCGCGATGCCCGCGGGTCGATGGTAATATTTCTAGATCCTCACTTGACTCGGACGGGCTTGGTGAATCGTAGCCACGCTCTATTTTCACACGCGGGTCAAACATAATCGGGCTGCACGGGTGCTAAATATAACTTTTGGCATCGTTCTAAGATAGCCTAGCTGTTGGTTTCGGTTCCGGAAAACAGATTGATCCGATTTGGGCGAGGGGTGGGTGGAACTAGTTGAATATCGTTGACACAGCATCACACCTCAGCTTATAATAATAATAATAATAATAATAATAATAATAATAATAATAATGTCTTTATTTTTTCATCACATGATGAAGGGTAGGCCGGGGAAAAAAAGCTGTGAAAACAGCTTGACGGGTCCCCGGCTTCCTACAAGTGGCAGAAGCATAACAGCTCAAACAAACAAACAAGGCAAAAAATAGCTGTTACAAAAACAGCCCTGGCAGGACAGATTGTCACAAAAACCGTTACACTGTGCGGTTATTGCACATAGTAATTTCGAAGCTCATTCATGGAGAGCGAGTCCAGTTGAAAGTCACGACTAATAAAGCTGTTAAGTAAATGTGGTAAAGTATATTTTAACATTTGCAGGCCATAGTTAGTTCTATGAGGTACCATCTTCCAACATTCAGCGTGCCGTGTAGGATAGGTTATAACGTTTCTAGTTAACATCGCGAGAGTCGTTAGGAATTGTGAGTTTCGCTTTTGATCTCTTTTAAAACCAGCGGTCAACCTGTAACTGTACAAGTTATGTATGGTTATGACAGCGTATTTTTTGAACAAACCAGCAGTATGAAAGTCATGTGGGGCGTTGCAGATAATTCTAACCATTTTCTTTTGAAGCAGGAATATCTTTTCTAAGTTTCCAGCTGTGGTCGTTCCCCAGATAAGGTGGCAATAGCTGAGGTAAGAGTAAAAAAGAGAGTTGTAAATCATCAGTTTGGCAGAAGTTGGTAAGATAGAGCGGTTGCGGTTTGCTAATTCGACAACGCAAGATAATTTAGATATTACATACTGTACATGGTTATCCCATGACATGCTCTCAGAAAAGATGACTCCAAGTGTTTTAAAGCTGCCAACGATTTCAATGGGCGTTATGTTTAAGACGAGGCTATTAGTGCATGATACAGCCTTATTTTTCGGACGAAAAAGAATGGCTTTCGTTTTATTTATGTTTATTTGCAATGAATTTGCCTGTGCCCAAGACTCTAGTTTTGATAACGTTATATTTGCATGGGTTATCAGTAAATTTGGCTCGTCAGCGGAAAAAAATATGCTAGTATCGTCCGCATAAATGACTAGTTTAACCGTTTGATCTATGTTCACTATATCGTTTACATATATATTAAATAGAAAGGGACCTAGTATGCTACCTTGAGGGACACCTGACGTGATAGTTCTAGTTGCAGATAAATAGCCGTTTAGGTATACGTACTGTTGTCGATGTTTAAGGTAAGAGTTCAGAAGCATTAACGGGCCACCTCGAAAACCATAATGTTCGAGTTTTTGTAAGAGTATTTTATGATTTAGGCTATCAAAAGCTTTAGTGAAATCGACGAAAACACCAAGTACTAGCTTTCTATTTTCGAATTGCTCTAGAATATATTATTTTTGTGCTAGGAGGGCCGCTTCAGTTGAAAGATTTTTTCTAAAGCCAAATTGAGTTGAGTTTAATAAACCGCACCTGTCAGAAAATTGGCTAAACCGGTGATGTAGCACTTTCTCACGAACCTTCGAAAAGACTGGAAGTATCGAAATAGGGCGATAGTTTCCTACGTCATCTTTCGCACCATTCTTATGCAGCACTAACACTTTGGCCAATTGCATCCCTTTTGGAAAAACACTCGTAGCAATAGCAACATTAAAAATATGCGTTAGCAAGGGAGCAATAAGATCTATAACATACTTTACCGGGCGAATCTGAATATTGTCGGCGTCAGTTGAACCACTATTTTTTAATAGCATCGTTATAGAGATTACTTCCATCGGAACAACTGGGTCTAAAAATATAGAGTTAGCATTGCTTTGATCAATGTGTCTGTATGCATTAAGATTGGTTGGAGTGTTGCCAAATTTTATAAAGAATTCATTAAACACATCTGCCAAGAGGCCTCCCGTTAGCTTTTCTCCATTTAGAGTCAACTCGTCAACAGAACCTGATGAGCGATTACGATGTAGCAACATGTTTAGGTCTTTCCACATGATATCCGAACGCCCCTCAGATGACTTCAACAATGCATTGTAATAGCGCGTCCTCGCACGTCGCAATTCTTTTGTCAAATTGTTGCGGTACGCTTAAATATCCGGAGATTTTCCGGCTCTCTTGTTCTTAAAAACCGCTTATATAATAAATCCTTGTTGTTAATTTGACATAAAAGATCTTTTGTTACCCACGGTTTTCGCGCATTTTTCGATACTTTCAAAAGTTTAGACGGGAAGTGAGAATTATATATGTGTTTGAACTCATTCATGAACGCGTCATAAGCATCATCAGCATCGTTTTTAAGGTACACCGCACTCCAATCGGCATTCGAAATGCACTGACGGAAAGCATCTAGCTTGTCTAAGGTTATAGGTTGAAAATATACTTCGCAATTCTTTTTAGCATTCTTTGGTAAAGTTGTTTCTACACACAACAATATAGGAAGATGGTCACTCATATCACAGCTTATTACACCAGATTTGAGTGGTTTATCAAAATTAGTTATAAACAGATCGATAAGGGTCTCAGATTCAGATCGTACCCGAGTTGGAGCAGATACAGTGTTCACGCAGCAGTTTTCATTCATAATAGTGATCATATCCCTTTTCGTAGCACTGTCAACAAGCATGTTTATATTAAAATCACCGCCGCAGATAATATTGTAATTGGACTCGTTTACAAAACTAAGAAAAGTATGAAAAAACTAAAAAAATGTCGTGACGTTGCCGTCGGGTGGTTGATAACAAACAGCAAACGCATTCTGGTTATTACGCAAGCACAGTATCTCGTAATCTTTAGTGTCAGCACTGAAGTCGCTAAGTATTTCACAGCACATATTCTTTTTAGTTAGAATGGCAACTCCCCCTCCACGCCTGGAGGTACGGTTTAAAAAGTTGGTGTCATAGGCTGGTAAGCAAAGTACGCTATCATCGTCCGAATACCAGGTCTCGGTAAGCATGATTATGTTGAACACAAAACCGAACTGGTCCAATAGTAGCTCAATATCGGAACTTTTGTTTCTAGCTGATTGAGCATTTAGATGAAAGCATTTCAATGAATGGTCATTACCAACGTAGCGTTTTAAATCTTGGGAAGCTATAAAACACCGTTCGGCCATTGCAGTGTACCAAAACTAACTGTGAAGTCGAGACAATCGGAAACTTATGAAATTTTAGACAGGTCGTCTCGACACCGAACAACATGCGCTCGCTCTCCGTCAGCTTTCCTTACGAGCACGCTGCCATTCCTATGCCAGACGTACTTGTACTGATTAGTGTTGCTCCATTCTTTTGCAGCCGACAGCAGCTCCCGGTTGCGCTTCGTCATGTTTTCTTGTATGTACACGTTGGGTTTTATACCCTTCAGTTTTTTCCTCTGTTCTAGCCAGTTCTGAGCCTTCTGCCCGCTTAGAGCTCAAACCGTAGCTTTCTTTTGTGAAATGATTGCTGCATCAGCCGGATCTCGATCTTGACGGGAACCCACCGATCCATCGCACGGCGGCGATCCATTTTGCTCGTCGCTGCACGCCTCGCGGATCGCAGGTGTTGCCCGGTGGCTGTGGCACCCAACCGCGTAACAAAAATCTCACCCATTCACGAAACAAGTCGAGTACAACAACACACATGAAACACAATGCGGCATTCACTCGCAGGCAAACTGGGAAAACGACGAAACTCATTAAGAGTTATAAATGAGACGATTAGGATCACCTCCGCTGGAAATTGCATCAGTCAACCCTCTATCACAAAGAGTGCGGTAGACGTATGCTGCTTTTGTGGTTTTTGAGGTCACTGGACGTTTCTTCGCTGTGTATGTTAGTTTGGTGGTTATTCAAGATTTGTGTATAATGGCACGTGCGCGTCGTGGGTATCTTGGGGTTTTACAGCGAATCTGTTATGTGCTAGGACCTGAAAGCAAATATGCGTCCATGAATGTTAACAGAAAAAAACAACAAAAAACGTTTAAACGGCGCTCTTTCGTTCCTATTGGTCGCGTGGCAAGTATAAATAAAAAGAGGGGGCGACGCACGTGAGTCAGCCTTCCTTGGCATTATTAGATAGTGAGGTCCCCGGCTAAGAGTGCGCTGTTACGAGGCTGAGGGCAGAACGCGCCGATCTAACCTTCTTTTCTTTCGCTTCCGCAATGCTGATAAAAAGACTTGGGCTCAGTCGGAAAAAGCTGTCCTCAAGGCGTGCCTCGAAAAATTGGGTTTAGAACTTGCGCATAAGGGACCATAAGGCAATGATCACTTTAGTCACCAAGAATTAAATAAAGAGAATTAAACAACGAAATCAGGTACTTGTCTTCATTGCAATCATATGTAAATAGTATAGATGTCGTATAGTTGTCGTAAAGTTGTCGTAAGGCCCGCTTCAGACCGGGCAATTTTGCCCCAACAACTTGACATCGCAACACCTGCAAAACGGGCCGCCCGCGTTCACACGCAGCAATTTGCCATCATCATCATTTTTTTCTTGCACTATATTGACACACAGTTACGCGCTATAAACGTGTTTTTATTCATTTAAATGTCGTTGAGAATACTAATGCATCTTTCTGAAACGGTTTATTTCCAAAAACGATCAATTTCAAACCAGAACCAAGCTTTTAGTTGTCATCATCACCGGCACGGGACATCACGTGACAATATCGCGTCCCTGGTTGCCCTGCTGCCGCTTCAAACGTCTTCGAATTGCTCCGAGTTGCTCGCATGTTTCGAGCCGGACCCGATCTCAGCAATTGGTGTCAATCTAGGGAAAGCTAGGGAACAACCCGCCAGCAACACCAAAACTGCTAAGGCCCGCTTCAGACGGAGCAATTTCACCCAGCAACTTGACGTCGCAACACCAGCAACACGGGCCGTCCGCGTTCACACGCAGCAACCGAATTGCTCCGACTTGCTATCATCATCATTCACTTTGAATTTTCTTGTACAATTTAGACGCCCAGCTACGCGCTAAAAACGTGTTTTTGTATTTTTGAATGGCGTTGAGAATACTAACTCATCTTTCTGAAAAGGTTTATTTCCAAAAACGACCGATTTCAAACCAGAACCAAGTCTTTAGCTGTCATCATCACCACCACGGGGGTGTCACGTGAAAACATCGCGTCCCTGATTGGCTGCTGCCGCTTCAAACGGCTCGAGTTGCTCGTCCGTTTCGAGCCGGACCCGATCGCAGCAATTCGCGTCGATCTAGGGAAAGCTAGGGAACAACCCGCCAGCAACCTCAAAATTGCTGGAAAAGTTGCCCCGTCTGAAGCGGGCCTAAGAAGGTTGCTCCGTCTGAAGTGGGCCTAAAGATAACAGCTTCGCTAGTCCTAACGGGTGGCTCAAGGAGACGGCAGGCTCTTTAAATCGACCGCAAAATTCGGTTTCTTAACCTATCGCGCTACGACTTTGTGCAGCGTTGCCCACAGATGGTGCATTTTTTTTGTAAAATTTGCAAAGAACGAACTTACCTGAGGAAAAAGTAAAGAAAGAAAAAGGCTTAGCTCCTATGGAAACGCAGCGACGCCACCGGTCTGCAAACAACACGGCGCCGTTTCGCACGGGAGACAAGAGAGGGCGCAAGCGGTCACGACGCCAACTGCTGCCAATGAACGGGCAGACGACGCCGAGAGCCGGCGTATTTAGCAGACAAGGAACTGCAGTTGCTTGTTGTTACCGCGCCTGTAATTATTTCTGCGACTGTCGCCGCCTGCGGAACGCGCGCTGCTTTTGAGTCGAAAAGATTGTCTGCTAAAGACGCTGGCTCTCGACGCCGTATGCTCGTTCGTTGGCGGCGTTCGTTGCGCCATCTCTTGTGTCCCGTGCGAAACGGCGCCGTGCTCTTTGAAGACCGGTGGCGTCGCTGCGTTTCCATAGGAGCTAAGCCTTTTTCTTTCTTTACTTTTTCCTCAGGTAAGTTTGCTCTTTGCAAATTTTACAAAAAAAAAAAAAGCACCATCTGTGGGCAGCGCTGCACAAAGTCGTAGCGCGATAGGTTAAGAAACCGAATTTTGCGGTCGATTTAAAGAGCCTGCCGTCTCCTTGATCCACCCGGTATATCTTCACGTGAAGTGGGTGGGAACTATCATACGTTTTGAGTGATAGAGCCAGTTGTTCTGGGTTCAGAGTTGGTCCCTTGTGGCTTTTGTTGCCTTTGCCTTGGTTCTTGCTGAGGTCACTTGAACGACCTACCAAGGTGTGCTAGGTTCCGTGGGCGCTTTTTCCAAGAATTGTATAACGGTCAGCTATGGGACGTGCGAATTTGTCCGGATGTGGGTGCGGGAGAAGATGTATATAAGTGATGGTTTCAGTAAAACTTGTTAGCTAAGTTTGAGACGTGTGTCTGGTCCCGATTCTTTCCGTCGTCTCCGGTCTTAACGATGTGAAACGGAAATGCTCGCTTTGCGCAACGTTACTAGATTACCTCAGTTGTGAAACTCCCGCAGAAAAAGGGGGGGGGGGGGAGAAGACGATGACGTTTGCTGAATCGGAACGATTTCTGTTTGGCTCTTCTTGAAATAGTCTTAGGCAAAACTTGGCGGCTATATCCAGACCACATTTGTGTTCATCGTGAGATACTCGCCGTCGACTGCTTGACCTGCACCCAACGGAGAGTTCCCGGGGGCGGCGCCCATCCCTAGGATATGTACCATCGGCTCGTCATGGAACAACCTGGTTCGTAGCTGGTGGCCAGGAGATCCGAAACGTGGCTCAACCTTCTCCAAGACACTCTGATAGCGGTTCTCATGGTCTGTCAAAGTCCACAGCTCTCATTAAAAGTACTACTGCAGGGGGAACACAAGCGATTGCTCCCGGCACACAGACTATATGCCCTGCTAAAAGACTGCGGATTGATCATGAAGATGAGTTATTTGACAATGAGAAAACTACATATGCTACTCGGTATACGACGGCATTGAAGTGGATGAAGACAAAACTCCATTCACAAGAAAGATCGCCCTGCTGGAATACCGGTGGTGTTCAAACCAGTCACAAGTGAGCAGTCATTCTGGAGGGTGAATCCTAACAGAATAGCCAGCGAGATCCTTAACATCACTAAGGAAAAACTTCTTTCCCATCGAATCAACAAAGATGGCAGCACGACTGTTTCCGTCGCTTCACTTCAATCGGCTGGCAAACAGGCTCCTTTTTCTGTGACATACCTTTCCGCCATTGAAGTGACAACGAGTGTGCCTAACTCGTACTCCATTAACCTTGGCAAGATCAAGGGAGTACCTCTGGAGTATTCTGACGATGAATTACTGGAATCAATAAAATATGTCGGAGTCATCTCCGTTCAACGCCAAGTGTCTTACCGAAGAGAAGACGACGGTAACACTGTTTCACAAAAAATAGAGAGCGTCCTCCTGCACTTTCGTCCAGATCGTGCAATGCCCCAAAGAATTTTGCTGGGTTGCAAGCCACCCGGTAGACGAGTACTTTGGACCTCCAGTGCTTTAAGTGTCAAAGGTACGGTCATATAGCAGATTTTTGTCGTGGCCCAACTCGTTTTAAGGTGTGTGCAGGTGCCACAACCACAAGAAATACACCTCCAAACAAGAGCCGAAATGTGCGAATTGTGGCGGAGGGCACTCTGCCGCATTTGCTGGTTGTCCAATCAAGAAGGCTGCCTCAGCCACACGTAAAAGAAAGCTTCTGAACGGTAGAGATGTCCGCACTAAAGAGCCGATCTTAAACCCAGAAGTGGTGCGTCCCCCACCGTGCTTTAAAAGGTTGAATGACACAGCAGTCAAAAAGGTCACATACCGCGATGCTGTGAAGGATACATCGAAAACAAACAAGATAAAAATCAGTAATGGCAAATCCCAACTTCACGGCTCATACAGCCGCGCCCACCGAACTCCTCCATCCAGCACAACTGAGGTGCCAACCAAAGAAGCAGTCCCAGGAACATTGATCACAAGAACAAACTGCAATCAGCCACAATCCGCTTTATCTGCTCCGCAGGAAAATAGACAAGAACAACGTGTAGACATTGGCCAACTTGTGCTTTCAATGCTTTTCGCTACACTCAAGGCAATAATTAACGCGCTCCCTAACGCCAACGATCTTCCAGAAGTCCGAGCTTTGCTAACGATGGAACCACTTAGAGACCGTGCTGTCTTCGGTCATTCGCTCTCACCGGCACCAGAGCCGCCGCCAGGATCCGAATGAGCCAATGAAACGGCGGCGAAAGTGTGTTGTCAGAGGCCGCGCTGTCTTCGGTTATTCGCTCTCACCGGCACCAGAGCCGCCGCCAGGATCCGAATGAGCCAATGAAACGGTGGCGAAAGTGTGTTGTCAGAGACCGCGCTGTCTTCGGTTATTCGCTCTCACCGGCACCAGAGCCGCCGCCAGGATCCGAATGAGCCAATGAAACGGCGGCGAAAGTGTGTTGTCAGAGACCGCGCTGTCTTCGGTTATTCGCTCTCACCGGCACCAGAGCCGCCGCCAGGATCCGAATGAGCCAATGAAACGGCGGCGAAAGTGTGTTGTCAGAGACCGCGCTGTCTTCGGTTATTCGCTCTCACCGGCACCAGAGCCGCCGCCAGGATCCGAATGAGCCAATGAAACGGCGGCGAAAGTGTGTTGTCAGAGACCGCGCTGTCTTCGGTTATTCGCTCTCACCGGCACCAGAGCCGCCGCCAGGATCCGAATGAGCCAATGAAACGGCGGCGAAAGTGTGTTGTCAGAGGCCGCGCTGTCTTCGGTTATTCGCTCTCACCGGCACCAGAGCCGCCGCCAGGATCCGAATGAGCCAATGAAACGGCGGCGAAAGTGTGTTGTCAGAGACCGCGCTGTCTTCGGTTATTCGCTCTCACCGGCACCAGAGCCGCCGCCAGGATCCGAATGAGCCAATGAAACGGCGGCGAAAGTGTGTTGTCAGAGACCGCGCTGTCTTCGGTTATTCGCTCTCACCGCCACCAGACCCGCCGCCAGGATCCGAATGAGCCAATGAAACGGCGGCGAAAGTGTGTTGTCAGAGACCGCGCTGTCTTCGGTTATTCGCTCTCACCGGCACCAGAGCCGCCGCCAGGATCCGAATGAGCCAATGAAACGGCGGCGAAAGTGTGTTGTCAGAGACCGCGCTGTCTTCGGTTATTCGCTCTCACCGGCACCAGAGCCGCCGCCAGGATCCGAATGAGCCAATGAAACGGCGGCGAAAGTGTGTTGTCAGAGGACCGCGCTGTCTTCGGTTATTCGCTCTCACCGGCACCAGAGCCGCCGCCAGGATCCGAATGAGCCAATGAAACGGCGGCGAAAGTGTGTTGTCAGAGACCGCGCTGTCTTCGGTTATTCGCTCTCACCGGCACCAGAGCCGCCGCCAGGATCCGAATGAGCCAATGAAACGGCGGCGAAAGTGTGTTGTCAGAGACCGCGCTGTCTTCGGTTATTCGCTCTCACCGGCACCAGAGCCGCCGCCAGGATCCGAATGAGCCAATGAAACGGCGGCGAAAGTGTGTTGTCAGAGACCGCGCTGTCTTCGGTTATTCGCTCTCACCGGCACCAGAGCCGCCGCCAGGATCCGAATGAGCCAATGAAACGGCGGCGAAAGTGTGTATTCAGATACCGCGCTGTCTTCGATTATTCGCTCTCACCGGCACCAGAGCCGCCGCCAGGATCCGAATGAGCCAATGACACGGCGGCGAAAGTGTGTTGTCAGAGACCGCGCTGTCTTCGGTTATTCGCTCTCACCGGCACCAGAGCCGCCGCCAGGATCCGAATGAGCCAATGAAACGGCGGCGAAAGTGTGTTGTCAGAGGCCGCGCTGTCTTCGTTATTCGCTCTCACCGGCACCAGAGCCGCCGCCAGGATCCGAATGAGCCAATGAAACGGCGGCGAAAGTGTGTTGTCAGAGACCGCGCTGTCTTCGGTTATTCGCTCTCACCGGCACCAGAGCCGCCGCCAGGATCCGAATGAGCCAATGAAACGGCGGCGAAAGTGTGTTGTCAGAGGCCGCGCTGTCTTCGGTTATTCGCTCTCACCGGCACCAGAGCCGCCGCCAGGATCCGAATGAGCCAATGAAACGGCGGCGAAAGTGTGTTGTCAGAGACCGCGCTGTCTTCGGTTATTCGCTCTCACCGGCACCAGAGCCGCCGCCAGGATCCGAATGAGCCAATGAAACGGCGGCGAAAGTGTGTTGTCAGAGACCGCGCTGTCTTCGGTTATTCGCTCTCACCGGCACCAGAGCCGCCGCCAGGATCCGAATGAGCCAATGAAACGGCGGCGAAAGTGTGTTGTCAGAGACCGCGCTGTCTTCGGTTATTCGCTCTCACCGGCACCAGAGCCGCCGCCAGGATCCGAATGAGCCAATGAAACGGCGGCGAAAGTGTGTTGTCAGAGACCGCGCTGTCTTCGGTTATTCGCTCTCACCGGCACCAGAGCCGCCGCCAGGATCCGAATGAGCCAATGAAACGGCGGCGAAAGTGTGTTGTCAGAGACCGCGCTGTCTTCGGTTATTCGCTCTCACCGGCACCAGAGCCGCCGCCAGGATCCGAATGAGCCAATGAAACGGCGGCGAAAGTGTGTTGTCAGAGACCGCGCTGTCTTCGGTTATTCGCTCTCACCGGCACCAGAGCCGCCGCCAGGATCCGAATGAGCCAATGAAACGGCGGCGAAAGTGTGTTGTCAGAGACCGCGCTGTCTTCGGTTATTCGCTCTCACCAGCACCAGAGCCGCCGCCAGGATCCGAATGAGCCAATGAAACGGCGGCGAAAGTGTGTTGTCAGAGGTCGCGCTGTCTTCGCTTATTCGCTCTCACCAGCACCAGAGCCGCCGCCAGGATCCGAATGAGCCAATGAAACGGCGGCGAAAGTGTGTTGTCAGAGGTCGCGCTGTCTTCGCTTATTCGCTCTCACCAGCACCAGAGCCGCCGCCAGGATCCGAATGAGCCAATGAAACGGCGGCGAAAGTGTGTTGTCAGAGGTCGCGCTGTCTTCGCTTATTCGCTCTCACCAGCACCAGAGCCGCCGCATGGATCCGAATGAGCCAATGAAACGGCGGCGAAAGTGTGTTGTCAGAGGTCGCGCTGTCTTCGCTTATTCGCTCTCACCAGCACCAGAGCCGCCGCCAGGATCCGAATGAGCCAATGAAACGGCGGCGAAAGTGTGTTGTCAGAGGTACGCGCTGTCTTCGCTTATTCGCTCTCACCAGCACCAGAGCCGCCGCCAGGATCCGAATGAGCCAATGAAACGGCGGCGAAAGTGTGTTGTCAGAGGACCGCGCTGTCTTCGGTTATTCGCTCTCACCAGCACCAGAGCCGCCGCCAGGATCCGAATGAGCCAATGAAACGGCGGCGAAAGTGTGTTGTCAGAGACCGCGCTGTCTTCGGTTATTCGCTCTCACCGGCACCAGAGCCGCCGCCAGGATCCGAATGAGCCAATGAAACGGCGGCGAAAGTGTGTTGTCAGAGGACCGCGCTGTCTTCGGTTATTCGCTCTCACCGGCACCAGAGCCGCCGCCAGGATCCGAATGAGCCAATGAAACGGCGGCGAAAGTGTGTTGTCAGAGGCCGCGCTGTCTTCGGTTATTCGCTCTCACCGGCACCAGAGCCGCCGCCAGGATCCGAATGAGCCAATGAAACGGCGGCGAAAGTGTGTTGTCAGAGACCGCGCTGTCTTCGGTTATTCGCTCTCACCGGCACCAGAGCCGCCGCCAGGATCCGAATGAGCCAATGAAACGGCGGCGAAAGTGTGTTGTCAGAGACCGCGCTGTCTTCGGTTATTCGCTCTCACCAGCACCAGAGCCGCCGCCAGGATCCGAATGAGCCAATGAAACGGCGGCGAAAGTGTGTTGTCAGAGGTCGCGCTGTCTTCACTTATTCGCTCTCACCGGCACCAGAGCCGCTGCCAGGATCCGAATGAGCCAATGAAACGGCGGCGAAAGTGTGTTGTCAGAGGTCGCGCTGTCTTCACTTATTCGCTTTCACCAGCACCAGAGCCGCCGCCAGGATCCGAATGAGCCAATGAAACGGCGGCGAAAGTGTGTTGTCAGAGGTCGCGCTGTCTTCGCTTATTCGCTCTCACCAGCACCAGAGCCGCCGCCAGGATCCGAATGAGCCAATGAAACGGCGGCGAAAGTGTGTTGTCAGAGACCGCGCTGTCTTCGGTTATTGGCTCTCACCAGCACCAGAGCCGCCACCAGGATCCGAATGAGCCAATGAAACGGCGGCGAAAGTGTGTTGTCAGAGACCGCGCTGTCTTCGGTTATTCGCTCGCACCAGCACCAGAGCCGCCGCCAGGATCCGAATGAGCCAATGAAACGGCGGCGAAAGTGTGTTGTCAGAGGTCGCGCTGTCTTCGCTTTTTCGCTCTCATCAGCACCAGAGCCGCCGCCAGGATCCGAATGAGCCAATGAAACGGTGGTGAAAGTGTGTTGTAAGAGGCCGCGCTGTCTTCGGTTATTCACTCTCACCTGCACCAGAGCCGCCGCCAGGATCCGAATGAGCCAATGAAACGGCGGCGAAAGTGTGTTGTCAGAGGTCGCGCTGTCTTCGCTTTTTCGCTCTCACCAGCACCAGAGCCGCCGCCAGGATCCGAATGAGCCAATGAAACGGTGGCGAAAGTGTGTTGTCAGAGGCCGCATTGTCTTCGGTTATTCGCTTTCACCGGCACCAGAGCCGCCACCAGGATCCGAATCAGCCAATGAAACGGTGGCGAAAGTGTGTTTTCAGAGAGCCTGTTCTAATTAAAATAACTCGCGAAGTAATCCGATTCCTGAAAGGTTCCCCTGGATTCTAAAAATAGACCAAGTCTGCTGTCATATGTGTGGGGTTAGAGTACGCTGAGGTTCGAACCCTAGGGTCCTGAGCGCGGCGCCTTTGCCCAAATTTTCAAACCACGCCCCCTTTTTGGCCGTTTTTGAGGGGAGAGAGCCTGTTCTAATTAAAATAACTCGCGAAGTAATCCGATTCCCGAAAGGCTCCCCTGGATTCTAAAAATAGACCAAGTCTGCTATCATATGTGTGGGGTTAGAGTACGCTGAGGTTCGAACCCTAGGGGCCTGAGCGCGGCGCCTTTGCCCATATTTTCGAACCACGCCCCCTTTTTGGCCGTTTTTGAGGGGAGAGAGCCTGTTCTAATTAAAATAACTCGCGAAGTAATCCGGTTCCCGAAATGCTCCCCTGGATTCTAAAAATAGACCAAGTCTGCTATCATATGTGTGGGGTTAGAGTACGCTGAGGTTCAAACCCTAGGGGCCTGAGCGCGGCGCCTTTGCCCATATTTTCGAACCACGCCCCTTTTTTGGCCGTTTTTGAGGGGGGAAAGCCTGTTCTAATTAAAATAACTCGCGAAGTAATCCGATTCCCGAAATGTCCCCCTGGATTCTAAAAATAGACCAAGTCTGCTATCATATGTGTGGGGTTAGAGTACGCTGAGGTTCGAACCCTAGGTGCCTGAACTCGGCGCCTTTGCCCATATTTTCGAACCACGCCCCCTTTTTGGCCGTTTTTGAGGGGAGAGAGTCTGTTCTAATTAAAATAACTCGCGAAGTAATCCGATTCCCGAAATGCTCCCCTGGATTCTAAAAATAGACCAAGTCTGCTATCATATGTGTGGGGTTAGAGTACGCTGAGGTTCGAACCCTAGGTGCCTGAGCGCGGGGCCTTTGCCCATATTTTCAGACCATGGCCTCTTTTTCACCGTTATTTACTGCTGGGGTCCAGCGGCACCACCGGCACCTATTGCTTCACACAAGGGAATGCATGGAACTTTACGGGAAAGACGGTGAAAACTGCAATTTCTTAGCTTAGTAAGCTGTTCTCGACGATGAGACTTTTATGTATTGCGGAAATGAAAGTTAATATTCTCGTCGCAAATATCAAAAGCGATACAATACCAATATATTTAAACAACTGCTTTGTGGTTGAGGATCGAGGGTTGCGACTTTGCTGGTGTAAACTGTGATGCGGTTCAATAAGACAAGGGTTGCCGAGAGACAATGTCGGGTCGCTCATGACCTGGACGCCATCAGAGGCTAGCAAGCGATAAGGCCTTTTTTGAGGACACTTGCATCGTTTCGGGAACTTACTCAGACTACTGCTGGGGCGAGCCTTTGCTTTGAACTTCAGTGAGGGATTCTCTGACAAATTAAAGCTCGGAGCGTGTCGTTCATTTGTTGAACGTGTCATTCATTTAGCAACTGAAGCAAGCGACGCCGGCACAATCGGTGGTGCTCTGGAATTGTTTTATCTTTTAAATCTACGTTCAAATAGTTGAAATTTACCGATTCGACCTCCCAACACCTGATATAATGATCGCAGCACATCATAAGATAGTTGCCTTCGAGCGCCGCGTACAAGCTTCAATATTCCTACTTCTTTGTGTTTTTCCCTCAGACGTGCGTGTATCACCCGGGGTCAAGCAATGGTAGGGTGCCTACATGTCTGTCTGTCTCAGGGTGAAGACATCCATTGTTGCCCTGAATGTGCCAGCGCGTGACGCTCTCGCGCACTCGGGGCGTGACTTGGGCGGTAAAATGGCGTCTATGCATTACCCAAAGCTTTGCGCTCGAGCTGAGTGACACCGGATTGCACGCACTTCAAAATACATTAAAAAAAAACGATTGGGCGGAAAAATGGCTGAGATGTCACCACTTAAGCAAAAGCGCGCGTGTGTATGAAGGCACTCTAAGCAATGAGCGCCTGTGGCGCCACTGACGTTGCCCTGATCCGCAATCCAGCCTGCTATACGCCGTTTAAGCTGAGACTAGAAGCTCCGCCAACAACGCGAGCTTACTGCTTTTGCTCACACAAGTGTGAACGCGCAAGGCGCAACTAAAGCACTGCCGAAGCCAGCGAGCTCGGACTGAAGGCGGAGCTTCTAGTTTCAACTTAGGGGTGAACGGAGTATACAACAGAGATCTGTGTTGCCACTACTGCCGAGAAGCTGACATGCAAAGTGACCATCTTGCGCGTGTCACGCGCTCGGTGCGTTTTCGCCGAAAACACAACCAAAGGCAACACCTCCCGCGGCGCGCGCGGTTTCGCGTTTAGGCGATCAATATCAAATGTGTAATCGCCGCTGTGCCCAGAAAGCGTGACAAGTTGTCACGAGAACCGCCTCTAAAAACCGTCAAATGCCCACAAAATATAGCAAATTAGGTCCCGCT
Source organism: Ixodes persulcatus (assembly GCA_013358835.2). Lineage (NCBI taxonomy): Eukaryota > Metazoa > Arthropoda > Arachnida > Ixodida > Ixodidae > Ixodes > Ixodes persulcatus. Next base: position 4,225 of record JABSTQ010009327.1, on the reverse strand, counting down.
AAGTTAAAAGTTGCAGAATGCATTGCAGAAATGCTAAATTTGACGGGCGAGGTATCGCCCGCCAGATTTAGCGCACGATGGTCACGTGACATTATCAGCGAGGTGTGACCCCGTTACTTCATCAGCATAACGTCGTCACGTGATACCAACCCTGTGACAACGTCACGCAATACTACACAATGCACGTCACTTGACACCATAGCGTGACACTAAAAATCACGATGTCAAGAAGATACTATGTCATAACTCTACATTGTTTCACGTGACGTGACGTTATGAAACACTACGACGCGACACTATGACATCACGTGCCCCGACCACGTGACCATCGGACATATTGTACGTACGAAAGGGTTTAGAAAATCTCATAAAAAAATACCCAGCGCAGCTCACAACACGCTGCTCATTTTGTGTCTTGAGTATGCCCAAAGAATTAAGATGAATTTTAATTAATTATATTATGGTCATATGTAAATACCTCGTTCAAGAACGGCACGTTAAAAATGTATTCACACGTACACTTAAAAAACACATCATTATTATAACTGCGTGGTTGAAATCCGCGTAATAATTTTTCTTTTCGTGTGCGTGGCGTTAGTGCAGCTTGATATGATTTTTTTTTTACCTTCATTTGAGAAATTATATGTAATATCGTATCTTCCTTGCAAAAAATGCTTTTACCTCCCGGAGAAACGTTCTTGCTCCACCGTAAAACGAATTCGTATTTCATTTATATTTTTTTATTCAGGAACCCCAAGTTTGAACCTCGGGGTTTGGCAAATATGTGCTAGGAATGAATTATGCACATCTATCATGTACTATTTATGGTTATATTAATTCAGTTACTTCATCATAATGCGCAAGAAACAGCTTTTTACTGCTCTAAACAGCCCTGAATTGATTTGGAGAGCCCTGCCTTTTGTTCTTTTAATCACCACGGCACTATGTAGAATTAACGGATCGCGAAGCAAATAGTACCATGATGTAGCTGGAGAACTGGAGCTTATATAACCGTAGAGAGCAACTCGGGATACGGAGTGGTTAGTTTGTAACTCGAGTTTGAACTCAAATATTTCACTGTAAATCACCGTACTCCTATAAGGATAATGAATTTTTTTTTCGATTGCCAGTTGGCTTCATTTATCTTAGACATACAGTCCTTAAATTTAGCACAATGAACAAAAAAGGTATCCATTAAAAATTTTCGCTGAGAGCAAAATAATGCGCCGCTTAGAATTTCGTGAAATAAAAAATATCTAGTTCGTCCCATTGAGTTACGAGACGTCCCGCCACCGCTGCCGATAGTTGGCGCAGTAGTGTCGGCGCGCTTAAAGTCCCTGTATCTGGGAAAAGTGGCGCATTCTCTTTCCTTCTCCTCTAAAAACCCTCGACAACCACCTCTAAGTCCGGTTTGCGGACGGGAGGCGCCCTCTGAATTCCCAAGCGTCTCGGGCCGGGGGTGGGGGGGGTCGGTCGGTCATCTGAAGCGGTCGAGATGCCGATAGGGTGTGGACTTTTTCTCCTCGTCCAGACAAGTGTGCATGTGACACTCATTTAAAGCCCCCCGCATTCGGATCCGACCGTCCTGAAGCCGCTCTAGATCTGTTCGTCCAACCGTGGAGTTCCCGAAAGTGATTTTTATAATCGTCCCTTCCGAGCTGCATTAGGTCAGGTCCTCGCGAGTTTGGTCGGCTTCGCAGCTTGCAGCGGGCGAGTTGCCGATCGTGTGGACTTTTCTAGTCATATAAGTGTGGCAGTGACCTCATTTAGAGCCGGCATTCGTATCCGACAGTCCTGAAGCCGCTCTAGATCTGTTCGTCCAACCGTGGATCTCGAAAGTGCTTTGGATAATCGTCCCTTCCGAGCTGCATTAGGTCAGTGTCTCGTGAGTGTTCGGCTTCGCAGCTGGAGCGGGCGAGTTTGCCGATCGTGTGGACTTTTCTCGTCATATAAGTTTGGCAATGGGCTCATTTAGAGCCCGCATTCGTATCGACCGTCCTGAAGCCGCTCGAGATCTGTTCGTCCAACCGTGGATCCCGAAATGTGCTTTGGATAATCGTCCCTACCGAGTTGCATTAGGTCAGTGTCCTCGTGAGTGTTCGGCTTCACAGGAATTGCAAGTCTCTTTTACTCATCATATCAAACCGGCAAATTGCAATTTATCTCAACGATTTCAAATGATGACTACTTTATAATACGTGACCTTGGCGAGCTTTCGGGAGGATTTGGCCGACGGGCGCTACAAACCAATTCGGCGGTCCTAGAAAGCAAGATGCTATTTTCTTTCTAGTTGGGGAAGCGGTGATGTGGTTGCGATTTCTGTGCGTGTGTATCTGTGCATGCTATAAAAATTTGCGGCACCGCGGGCCTTTCGCTACGGGGCTACGCGGTGTCGCTTTTCTTCCGAGCGTAATAGTACATACCATTTTCGTTATTTTAATTGATGAAACCGTTTTTAGACATGAACACTCCGTTTTCGTTTAGTTTTGTTACTCCGTAATTTTATCAGTGTATGTTTCTTTTCTGTTTATCGTTCATACTAAAACACATCAAGGTTTAATTACGATTTACGCTGCTTTTAGACTCCTGGCCAGCGTCCTAGGTCTAGAACCTGGTGCAGACTTGGAAACCAGCGCTCGGTTTCGGCACCTAATCGAGTCAAGCAATTGCAGGTTATTTCAGTAAAAGGGATGAGTGAGCCAAAAATAATTCAAATCTCATCCAGAGAACAATGCAAACAAGCGAATGCGAGATCAAATCTCCATGAAAATACACAAGCACAGATGACATTAAAGAGAACAAATCAGTCACAATTTTATTCATTTTCACAAAACTGCCAACGACGTAAAGGCCACGGCAGAAGTATTCCCTACAAGTAGAACACATGCCGAGTACATAACAGATCACAGTATGACCAAAGAGATAGACGACACAGAGATGCACCATACACCATCAAATACTTTATTAGTTCACGAATGTGCAGGATGCTTTACTGACAGGTGCAGTTACTGTTATCTATCATAAAGTAGTTCTAAAGCCCTTACCGCCTTCTAATGCTGTACTGGTATGGATAGCCTAAGACAATAAATTGTAAACCACATGGGGTTAAACATCTAGCTGCTTGATGAGACGGGTCTGAAGGTATCAGACTTCAGATGCATACTCGAGATAAGGATGCAGGAGTGTGTTATATGCTGCAAGTTTGTCTCACCTTGTATGCTAAAGAGTCCATCAGCTCGTGAATTGTGTCCGACACAAACCTGAAGTCCTGGAGATGCCAATGAAGTGTGCGTTCTAGGGGCAAAGGCTACCCCAATTCCCTGGTACCACATTGAAACCATGGGAAACACAAGAAAGATGAATCCTAAAAACTTTTTCGAGGATGCCTTTACTCCATGCAGTCCTCTTCATAGTGGACTTTCTGCAACGAGAAAGCGCTTAAGTCAAATTTTAAATTGTTCTCGTCGCGTTGCACCTGATACTCTGTTGTTGCGCCATTATCAGTTTTATCTGCTAGAATATAGTTGTCTTTGTAGCTCTTTGTTATTTATCAGTACACCAGAAAGACCTGCATTCTGATGATACGGCCTGATGCGAAGTGTAAACAGTGTGCCTGAAAAAGAATAAAAGATTATTATTTAGTCTTGTCAAGTGGCTAAGAGTGAGACAATAAAATCGGATGTAAGTAACAGTGTGTAACTGTCTGCACTCTGCCAGGAAATAAAACAGCAGTCGAAAATGAAACTCATCAGCTGTTGCTGCGGCAATCTGTTCAGGACCAGCTGGAGAAGCAAGGGCCTGTAGAACGCTGCTCAGACCTTGTCAGGCAGCCATGGGACGGTACACACTTCTTTAAGGAATAATGAGCATAGACGACAGTCTTTGTACGTGTGCCCGGTCGACCTGGAAACAGTATCATTGTGCTAAACTCACCAACACGCTAAACACTTCTAGAACGAATAAATGAGCAGAGACGACAGTGTGGAGGGTGCTCGGTCGACCTGGAAAGAGTATCATTGTGCGAAACTCACCAACACACTTCTAGAACGAATAAATAGCAGAGACGACAGTCGTTGAGGTGCCTCGGTCGACCTGGAAACAGTATCCCTGTGCTAAACTCACCAACAAACTAACACCTTCTAGAACGAATAAATGAGCAGAGACGACAGTTGTTGGAGGTGTGCCTCGGTCGACCTGGAAAAGTATCATTGTGTTAAACTCACCA
>JABSTQ010009326.1:430000-475776 GCA_013358835.2 Ixodes persulcatus | reverse complement strand
TGGAGACCAACCAAATTGTTTCTCGTCGCGCCCGTGAGATGGCGCCACAGCGCAACGCAAAAGACGAATTGGTCATTTTTTACTGCTCACAGTAGGCCTGTAAAGTGGGGGGAACATTATGATAGGGTAAAGCTGAACCGGAAAATTGTTGGCCTGAAGTAGAACCGGTAAATTGCAGAGATCTGCCCCACCAGCCACGGACTCATTTGCAAAGAAGGTAGTTAAGACTCAAAAAGACAAAGGGACTCTCATCCAGAGGGCTAGAATTATTTGTTACAATGTCGTCGCAGGAACGGAGTGATGTTTGGCACTGTGATCAGAATCACGTCATAGACTGCGAATTTGTTGTCCTGCCCGAAAGGGGACCCGTGCTCTGAATCCAAGTAAGTTTTGGTTCAAGTAAACGGTGTTTACTTAAACCAATGGTTTCTGTTGAAAGGCTTACCAGTGGCTAATATTTTGTGTTACCTTTTAGTCCTATAAGAATCACTCGCATTTGTCCAATGACTTGAGCGAGAGCAGCTCATGGTTGAATAAGGGGAAGCTTTCTCAGTTCTTTTAAATAAACAGCCTTTCTTTCAGTAGCCTAATACACGAATAAAAATACACCAATAAACACATTTATCGAACTCGTTTTTGTATCCTTAGTATAAAAAACTTTATTCCCTACATATTCTGACAAATGTGGGGAAACTAAATAAATAAAGTATCTTTGAAGGAACCCGTACGAAAATGTCAGATATGGCCCTGATACATTTTATATATGGCCATATGTGATTTATTTAATATTTATTTATTTAATTACCATCAAATAATGAATTTTAGATCGCAGCTCTTAGGCGCCCATTTCCTCCTTAAGCGGTGTTGGCATCGCCTTTGGCATCGGTGTAACCGCCCCGCTAAATTTAGCGGGAAATTGAATTGGTGCTTATATCACGTGACGTTAATTTTCCCACTAAATCTAGCAGTGAAACTAATTTTGTTCACGTTTCCCCGCTAAATTTAGCAGAGAAACACGAACCGTTAGCTTACTGAAGATGCAAGACGCTACTTCGTCGCCGCGAATCATTTTCCCATCGAACGGCTGCGAAGCCGTTGCGCCCGGAGTACCCTACGCAGCATATTTCAAAAGCTGTTCACCCAGCATCGCAACCTTCCGTTTGCGAGTGTCGGCGATTCATCGTGTATTGAAAGTCGAAAGATGGGCAGTCCGTGATGTCTTTTATGTGTAACTCTTGAAAACACGAACCTAACAGTGTACACATAATTTTTAATTCATTGGTATATATATATATATATATATATATATATATAGAGATTTATTTATTTATTTATTTATCTATTTATTTGTGGACATCATGTGCCAAAAATAGTCGCGCATAGTTTTTCATTTAAAATTGTATTTTGGGCTGGGGCAGCTTCTTTGGAAGTTCAAAAGCTGGACTTCAGAGAGCTGTGTTTTAGGCCGATCGTGTCTCCGGTTAGGGTCACGTGCCTACAGTCTAGAAGCTGGTGATAAGGCAGAACATGGCACCTGCCTCAAGCCCAAGGTCACACATAGCATTCACTGCACTATCAACCTTGGGTACAAGTGACAAATCTTCTCGTTGTGGTCACTGTCGGGATGCTCTAGAAGATAAGTCGATAAGCCTTTTGTGTGTGCACTCCCGTTTCGGCCTTTCCTTCTCTCCTTTTTTCTCTCTCCCTAAGCTAAAAACGTGGTAGAACGTGCGCGCTTTCCGAACCAACCAGCCGTAGACTTTGCTCTCTGTGCGCGGGAAATGTCAGAAGCTTGGTCGTGCGGTGTGACGGATGACGCATTAGCCGTTGGCAACCTCGGAATGCGTTCGGCCGGACTTAGATTGGCGTGTGTTGCGCCCTGTGTGGCGGCTGCGGATTCGGTTTCTGCAGTAAATTCGAAAACTCCTACGGGTATATCAGCAACAAGTGATTTCTTCAAAGAAGCCCAAGACTTTTTTGTGATGCGTTTAGTTTTCGGCTCTACAAATGACAGCTTGTGCTACATCGTGTTGAATCGTCACGGACAGCTTCCTTCTCGCTTTTGTGTTTGAGTGGTTGTCATGCTCGTGTCAACAGAAATCTCGGATTACACCTTTCAAGTCCGGTATCGTCAACGTAAGTGCGCTACAGCCTACTTCGCTACAATTGATCGTTTTCCTACAGGTACTCTTCCAGATTGCCTCTAGAATTAGGCCTTGTCTATCTCCTGGCAGCCGGGAGAATAATTTCTCAGAACTTCTACCAGCAGTATCCTGCCATTGGCCTTCTAAAGTCATGTCACTGCTGCAGGTAGAATACTGAGTTTTTATTCTCCCTGCGTTTCGTGATAGCACGTTCCGTGGCCACTTTCTTGTGGATACACGTTTTATGGACAGAAGTTTCGCCGACAATAACGTTTTATCGACATTTCTTAAGCGAATGTCGATAATCCTGCTTTCCCTGGGAATTAAGTTGAGCGAAATCAGGAGTGGGGTAAAGCGCAGCTCATGTAAAAATGAATAAACGTTGGTACACGCTCAATATCCGATTGGTATTTTTCTTATACAGATGAAAAATCACTTTTGGTAGATATTTGTAGAAAACAACAATATATATATATATAAAGGTTGCCTTATCGGATTGTGACATAGCTGGCCTTAAAGGGGCACTGACACGTCCAAATCATATTTTTTTTATTATCCGAAACGATTGAAAACGATGCCGGGACATTACCCTCAAAATTCGAAACTTGAAAATTCAGTATTTGTGAATTAAAAAACAATTCCAAATGCCGAATTTGAAGTTCCCGCGCGATCAGCGCCAGTACAGTGAGATCGAATTTTGCGGTCTCCTGCGACTCGACTTTTTTTTAGACCTCCGCCATTGCCGCGGCAACCCCAAGCGAGATGGAGGTGATATCACGCCGGCGCGGGAAAGAACCGGTTCTTTCCCCACTCGCCGTGTTGCTCGCCGACGACCGCCGCCAAGTTTTCCGAGGGAGGGTACAAATCTAGGAAGCAACATCACACCGAACTCTGATTTTCTGTATTTCAGAAAGAGGGGGCCGTAGTGCGCTGGCAATTGCGTTAAAAAACATGTTTTACGATTGCCGTTATTAAATGTTATAGAAATGTCACCTACAAAGCTTCTAAATTTCCTGATTTTTGACGTCACCGATCAAAAGAAGCGAGGAGGTGAGCGCGGGAAATTTAAACGCCAAAAATAAAAAGGCGCACGCGCGCGCGGGGAAATTTTTTTTCGCGATGCGGTTTTTTTTGCGTGTCTGTGACTACAACTTGCATCGTTTTAGACAATAAAAAAAAATACGACCTTTGGGTTGTCAGTGCCCCTTTAAAGAGGAGGCAGATATACCCTTATCTGGCAGACTCAGATATGGATATATAAACAAATTGGGCATATCTGGCTATACATTCCTTATATAAACTGATGTGCATGATATGGCCAAATATGCCTAATTGTATAGATAACCATATCTCTTATATAAGTCCAGATATTCCATTTTCGCAAGGGAAGTGTACCTGAACCTAGGTACATTTTAAGCGAGTACCTAGGTATCTTTTCGTATGAGTAACTATAACTATATTTTAGGTACATTTTTGAAGAAACTTTTACAACCCTGGTGTCTGTCGCGTCAAACCACAGGACGCCTCAGGGCGCCAAACGCGTCATAGCGTCGGACTCGACAGAGCGCCAGACTCGTTAGAGCGCCGGATGCGTGAGTGTGCCGGACTCGTTGGTGCGCCAGACGCGTCAAAGTGGCGGAGGCGTCAGGGCTCCGAAAGCGGAAGGATGCCCGGATGCGTCAGAGCGCCGGATGTTTTGAAGTTGCCGACGTGTCATGGTGCCAGACACGTCAAAGCATCGCACGCATAAAAGCGCCAGACGCCTCAGGGCACCGGACGCGTCGGGGGGCCGAACGCGTCAGGGCGACAGACACGTAAGGGTGCCGGACTTGTCAGAGCACCAACCGAGTCATAGCACCAGACACGCCAGCGTGACGGACGCATCAAAACGCCGGACGCGTTAGGGAGCTGGACTCGTCAGAGTGCAACACGCGTCAATGCGGCGGACGCTACAGGGCTCCGGACGCGTAAAGATGCCCGGACGCGTCAGAGCGCCGGACGTGTTGAAGTGCCACATGTGTCATGGCGCCAGACACTTCAGGGTGCCGCACGGGTAAGAGCGCCGGACACGCACGGGTAAGGGCGTCGGACGCCTCAGGGCGCCAGACACGTAAGGGAGCCGGACGCGTCAGAGGGCCGAAGGCGTCAGGGCGCGAGACGCGTCAAAGCGCCGGGTGCGTAAAGGCGCCGGGCTGGTCAGAGCGCCACACGCATCAATGTGGCGGCCGCGTGAGGGATCTGCCATCGCAAGAGCACCGAGCGCGTGAGGGCTCCGCATGCGCAAGAGCACCGAACGCGTCAGGGCACCGGACGCGTCAAAGCGCCGGACGCGTCAGAAAGCCGAAGGCGTCAGTGCCCTGGAGGCGTAAGGGCGCCGGACGCGTCACGGCGCCGAACGCGTCATAGGACCGCAGTCGGGAGAGTGCCAGACGCATCAAGACGCCCGGCGTGTCAGGGATTCGGGCGCGTCAGAGCGCCGGACGCGTCAGAGCGGTGGACGCGTCAGAACGCCAGAGGCGTCATAGGGCCGGACGCGTGAGAGTGCCAGACGCATCAAGACGCCGGGCATGTCGGGGAGCCGGGCGAGCCAGTGCGCCGGACGCGTTGGAGCTCCGAAAGCGTCAGGGCATTAGACGCGTGAAAGCGTCGGACACGTTAGTGCACCAGACCCGCCAGAGCGCATGACACACCAAAGTGGAGACCCGTCAGATAGCCGAACACGTCAGTGCTCCGGATGCATCAGGGCGCCGGACGCATCAAGGCGCCAAACAAGTCAGAGCTCCGGACGCGTCATAGCACCGGGTGAGTCAGGGTACCGGACGCGTCAAAACGCCTGACGCGTCAGGGAGCCAGACGCGTCAGAGCGCCGGACTCGTCAGAGCGTTGGATGCGTCAGATCGACTTTCTCTTGAGAGCGGCTGATGCGTGAAAGCGGCGGACGCGTCAGAGTGCCGGACGTGTTGGAGTGCCGGATGCGTCATGGTGTCAGACGCGTCACGGCGCCGAATGTGTGACAGCGTCGGACGAGTCAGGGCACCGGACACGTGAAAGCGTCGGACGCGTCAGAGCGCCGAAGGCGTCAGGGGCGGACGCGTTAGACCGCCGGAGGTGACAGAGTGCCTAACGCGTCAGTTCGCCGGACGCGTCAGTGCGCAGGACGTGTCAGGACTCCGAAAAGTCGGGGGGCGCAACACGTCAGAACGTGAAACGCGTCAGTGCGCCTGACGCGTCAGAGCGCCAGACGCGTCAGTGCGCCAGACGCGTCAAAAAGCCGTACGCATCAGGTCACCGGACGCGCCAGAGCACCGGACGTAACAAAGCGGCGGAAGCGCCGAAGCCCTTGACACGTGAGGACGCCGGACGCGGCAGAGCGCTAGACGCGCCGGCTTGCCGGACGCGTCAACAGGCCAGACGCGTTAGGCCACCGGACTCGTCAGTGCATCGGACGCGTCAAATTGGCGGACGCGTCAGGGATATGGACGCGTAAGGACGCCGGACGCGTCAGAGCGCCAGACGTGTTGAAGTGCCGGACGCGTCATGGCGACAGACGTGTCAGGGCGCCGGACGCTTTAGAGCGCCAGACTCGTCAGGGCACCAGACGCGTCACGGCGTCGGACGCGCTAAAATATCTGCAGGGTCAGGGCGCCGGACGCGTCAAAGCGCAGACGCGTGAGAGCACCGGAAGCGTTAGAAAGCCGAACGCGCACTGTCGTTTCATCCACTTTTTGAGTTTCCCGGCGCAGTGTGGCACTGAAACCCCAAGCGTTTTAAGTAATACGGCTTACAAGTTCATCTGTTTTAATTTTGCCCAATGACAGTGCTTGCTTGCTTCATCATCGAGTATTTTCCGTGATCTTTATGCTATCCGTTGCTTGGTGTGCCCCTCCTCGTGCCATGGACATGTTCTTTTTGGATTTTAGCATCTCCTTTCTTCCTTGCTTCTGTGTTTAAGGCAGTGCTGTAGGCGTTACAGAAAAAAAGGTTCAAGGTATACCTAAGCACTTCTTACGAGTTGTGAATCCGAAAGCACGCACGCCGCTCTTCGTTCCCTTCTTAAATCTGCGGCGTACAACGCGCTGATCTTGGCCGTGGAACGGTGGAGCCGCTGCCTCGCGGACACGCAGCGCCATCGGGTGAGCGACCGTTTAAACTGTCGTGTGCCTTGCGGCGTGAGGAAGGAACAGACAGCAACGTAGTTCCCTGGAGAACGAACCCCTTGGTTTATTCCATGCGCCGTATATATTGCCACGCGCCGTACAACCGATAAGAGGTGAGCGAACGCGGTGATCCCTGATAACACAACAGTGTGATAACACAGTCAGGATGACACCACACAAACTGACGCGCAGCGGCCAATGGGAGCCCTTCAAATTGCGCCAGCCAATGGGACCGAAGTGTAAAAAGTGTCGTTGGCTAGCTCTGCCCGTGGTTTCATTAAGGTGTCGTTTTGCACGGTTCTCAAAGCTGATAACGTCGGCTCGCTCCATGAGACAGTCAATGTTTTCGTATTAAAAGTAACGAGGCACCTTACTCGTTACTTGCAAATAAAACGAACGCGTTACCGTTACTGTGAAATTTAAAAAAGTGGCGCATGTTACTTTTGCGTTATTTTTTTAATTATGAATTTGCATGTTTTAACAGACAAAGAACAAAGAGCGGGTTGGTTAATGTACAAGAGTCAAAGAAAGAAAAAAAATACTTAGGGACAAGGAAAGACAGCAGAGTTCTTTCAAAAATTCCCGAATACACTAGAAGATAAAGAAAAAATAAAAAGAAAATAATAAAAAAAAAAAAATATATAATTGAAAAATATCCAGATTGTCCAGAGTTGAGATGAACTACCTGGAGCTAGAGCTGAATTAGTCAAAGCGCCCATTATCTAAATTTGTCAATGGTGTTTTGTTTTCTTTCTTTTTTTTCTTTTGCTTTATCTTCTAGTGTACTTGGGGGTTTTTGAGAGAACTGTGCTGTCTGTCCTTGTCCCTAAGTGTTTTTATTCTTTCTTTGACTTATGTACACGTTTTACTTTGTATAAGTGCCCTATTTTGAGAACTGTTATGTCCATCCAGAAACTAATCATAATTAACTTATAATACTCAATATAATTCTCTAAATACTCAAGAAAAAGTCGAAAAAAACGCAAACAAAAAATATATAGCTTAGTGCCTAAAAACACAAAAAAAATTGAACTGCACTTTTTTTAAGTCTTGGAAAGAATATGCAACGATTGACGTAACTACGTTACTGTCTACTCGAAAAAAGTAATGTAAATGCGTTACGCGTTACAGTTTTAAAAATTTTAACGAGTACGTTAAAACGTTACTGAAAAAAAAACAAACGCGTTGGTGGTAACGCCGTTACTTGTTGTGTTACCGCCAACACTGGTTTTGTGTTATATGTTATGCGCTTCTCGTGCCATGGACACGCTCCCTTTTAGTTTTTTTACTCTTCTTTCTTCCTTTCTTTTTGGTTTTAAGAGTTGAATTTGCGTGTGAGCGCTTGTCCTGTCTGTCTTCTACGGTTCCTTTACCTCTTTTTTCGCTGTTCATCACCGTGTTCTACTGATAACGGCATTGCTGTTATGCCAAGACCGTTCGTTTTTCATCACGAAGTTTGCTAGGATCACAGAGTATGCCTTTAGGCCCGCAGTTTTCTTTCTAAAAAAAAACAGGGACTGAGACTTTCAAGCCTGCAGGTGACTACAGACTAACAGGGGCATTTTATTTAATGTGACTTCGTTTCGTCAAGTGTTTACGTAAGGGTGTCGAACCGGAACCGAACCGAACCGAAAACCGAAACAGAACCGTTATTTTTAGCCGAACCGGAACTGAACCGAACCGAAATATTCGCCGCCATCTTGGAACTGAACCGGAACCGAACCGAAAAAAAATATAACGGTAACCGGTTCAAAACGGTTCAAGGTAATTTCTTTTTTCTTTTTTGTTAGTATCACACTATAAACATATGGGAATAAAAAATTGGCGGCTGTATTTCAAAGTATTAATCAAATCGTCATATACAGAATTGCAATGTATGGTAAATTGTGGGTTTTCGTGGCGCTTTTGTATTGGCACTATGATTAACCATGTGTCACGTTGTCACGTGACGTCATGGTGTCAATACATGTTGTCAAGTAATGTCACGTGACCCCGTGACGTCACGTGACTCACTGCGTCAACTCGATTTAATTTAAGGAAGTCACTAAATGTATTAACCTTGTTGACAGCATGACGTAGCATGACGTCAAGATTTTGCACCGAGACTCACGTGACACCGTGACGTAAGCGATTTTCATAACCCCTAGTTGAGTGCTCGGGTTCATGACAACCAGTATCGCCAAACATTCGGGTAACGGCTCATGTCAATTAAATATGATAATAGCCCAGCTCTAACAATATCTGAAGCTCAGACCAAGCGTTTGCTTTCCAAACCCTAGCGCAGTGGTCCTCAAATGGGGGTTCGTAGACCCTTTGGGGTCTGTGAAGGTATTCTAGGGGTCCGCGAAGCTCTGCCTCATCAGTGAAGCCCGGCAATAAAAGGTTTTCTTTTTTTTTTCAGATTAAGAAGAAAAGTTCCAATTTTCGGTTCAGTTTTCTCGTGTGTATGTCAATGAGAGAGGTCTACTTGACACAGCCTCTAGTTATATCCATTTATTAAATCATTATCATATTTAACCTATACCTTTACCTTCCCCTGACCTCGAACAAGGTCCTCCATTATCTCCGCCGACCTACAAGGGGGCCCCCAAACATCAACGGTTGAGAACCACTGCCCTAAGGCGTGACTATATGGTGAACGTTGACGGTATATAATTAGCGTCAGATCACGTGGCTGCTTGTTCAAATTGCGAGTTGAGGAGGGAATCGGCAGCTGTCTCTTTCCTTTATTTTCTCTGCATCTTGCTATTGTGCGGAGGGGAAAACTAATGGAAGTTTTCGCAAGCTATCAACGTCAGGGGTTACTTCTTAACAGTATTTATTGAAAGTAGTAACAAAATGTTGGAAGGCCAATTTTACATCATTGAGGCACCCAAAAATTTTTTCGTTGTTGCTGAACTGCATTCGAAAGATGCCCCCAAGAATAGAAGTATTGAAATGACTAAATGCGACCTATTAATATGACGTTACATAGAACTACATGTGTATACGGAAGGAATACCTTAAAAAGAAGATTTTAGGGACCTCTGAGGGACAGCCGAACGTTGGCAGTCGCTGTAAGTCTCACATGAGCGTCGTTCTCAAGTTATTGGCTAAGTTTCGACCCCCTCTGTATTTTGCTTAAAAGAGCTATAAAACGATTTATATGCATCACTAAATACTACTCAAGATCACTCCCTAACGTTAATAACTGATTGAACTTGGCTTTGTTCTTTTTTCTTGGCAATGGCAGTCGCGAAAAAATTAGAGAAAGATGAGCATCGTTCATTCCCTCAACACGGAACCAGAATCGGCCACGTGGCCTGGTGCCTATCGTATGCCGCCAACGTTAATCATACCCCCGCGCTGGGGTTGGAAAGGAAGAAAACGCGTGCTGAGCTCCAGACATTGTTATACCCTTGTTACACGGGCAAACTTAACTGCAGTTACGCTAAGCCACAGTTAGAGCACAATATTTGCCGACAACATTCTGCGGCTTGCGGGCTTCTCACTCCGATTCCCTCAGACCCTGTCTCCGGATGAATATGACACTGGAATACTTCGCTCTCGGCAAAAGGGTTTATTCACTCACTCATTGCCTGGGGGGGTTCCGGGATCGGGGAACGGTCATCAGCGAGGCCGGGGGAAAGTCCGCTGCCACTGCAGCTTCTCCTAGTCCCAGCGGTGGTCGTTCACACCGCGTCATGGGGACGTCGTCGTCCAGGGTTGCCGTCTGGTCCGTTAGTCGAGTCCACAGCTCGATGTCTCGCCCGCACTTTCCCCGCGCCATCGTCCGTCTCCCGTCGATTCCCGCGCCAGCGTCCTCGTCTCCTGTCGCCGCTGCACGCTGTCCGCCGTCCAAGAACGCCACCGTCTAAGAGAGCTTGCGCGTCCAAAAGCTGCCGTGCGAGAGAGCCTTCCTTTGTCCGGCTTCCCCTTTTCAAGCCTTCGCCCCTTTGTTCTGGGAGGCCAGTCCCGTGACGTTGGCTTAGGGGAGCGGTCCAGCCGGACCTTGTGGTACGCGAGGTCACCGCCGCTCCCCCCGAGGCATGACGTATCTCGGAGGCTGGAAATTCGGGCCCAGAGGGTCGGCGCGGGGGAGGGCAGCCAGATCTCCACAGGCTATGCAGCCAAAGCTATGGGCGAACGTGCGCTTGAGCATCTTGATCATGCATCAAAGGAGTGCACGCGCGCGTTTCAGTTCTTCTGAAATAGCTGTCCGAGAGTATAGTGCGGTAACTGTGGTGCCGCGTAACAGCAGTTAAGCTGACTTAACCGCGGTTAAGTGTGCCCGTGTAACAGGGGTATTAGAATTCGGCTATTCTCATCACCGCAGTGGTTGGACGCGAGCCACCACCTAAGTGTCCGTCGAGGCATTGATTGTTTCGAGCCGATGTACAGTGCTTACGCAGGTCTCGTGTCCAATCCACGAGCCGCGCTCGACTGTCGTCAGGCGGGTGGTTCTGGTCCCACAATTACGACATCAATCTTTGCGAAAGCAAGACTAAAAGAAATAGTTTCATTTTATCCTCGCAACTTCACCGCGACAAAAAAAAGCTTCTGAATCAGTGGCGGCCTGTGCGAGTATACTTGGGCCAAACTAGGCCCAGTACGCCTCGGAAAAGTCATGAACATTCCAACCCGATATCGTTTTATGACCCCTTTAAACTTCACGGGGTTTAAAATAAAAGCAATGAAGGGTTGCTGTTAATAAGTGACCAATAAAATTGTCGAATTAGCACACAGAAACGGAGGAGGCAATCCCTCAGGAATACTTTCAGCCTTTCCACTCTGGTGATGAAGGAAGACCAGCGAAGCTGTACTGCGGTCATAATGAAGTAATGGCCGGCCGCAAGTCGGCAAGCCAGAGTGGAAAGGCTGGAGAGGTTGCCGCCATCTATGCGCGACGGCGGCAACCAGACAACCGACAAGTCGGTTGTCTGGTTGCCGTCGTAACTTATAGATGTCGGTAGCTGTTCATAGTTTATTGTCATCTTTTGTTTGCTGACGGACACGATACTGGGGAAACTATCCCTTAACAGCTCCGCTGTAAAAAGAAGTGTGTGTGTGTGTGTGTGGGGGCGGGGGGGGGGGGGAGGGGGGTTAGTTTTAAAAACATACTGTGTTGTAAAGGTTCCTCTTCCCCGCATCTTTGACGCTGACCAAAAAGCGTGGCCCCGGAAACTACTTTGCTTGCAAAAACGCTCTTGCCATAAAGCACGTTTTTGTCGTGCGAGACGCTCGCGCCGTTCCTCAGGACGATGCACTGAGAATGATAATAGGCGCCTTTCAAATACTTGGCTTTCACTGAGCTTGAAGCTCCTGCAGCGTGCATTTTGCAGCGTGCATTTTGCACCATCGAATTCAATTTTCTCAGCAAGAAGAAATCACAATGACCACCAGCCTATGGTGTGATGACGTCACGTGCATACCATGTTAAACAGTTCAGCTTTCTGGTGCAAATGTAATGTTCGCAACACTAGCAATTGATGTCCTAATTGTAAATTTGTGCAGTATTTAGAGCAGTCTCGCGATGATATATGGCAGCCTAAAGAAATGTTAGAGCGCATGACTATTCAAGCAGCGTGTTGTGAAGTGAGGGTCCAAAACAGGTGCAGGTAAAACCTAATATAACATTAGCCTCCCAATGCAGTATTTCGCAAAGTTTCGAGCTCATGCAAGCTGATGAAATGTGATTTATACTGAGATTTTAAGAATCTTTGTTTGTCCTTCGCCCTTTTTATGTAAAATTATGAATTTCATTGCGAGAATCCTTACACATCTCTCTTTGCAGTAAGGCGTTCTGTAAGGGGTTATTTAGAAAAATAACATGAATTATCTCTCTCTCTTGCGCACATTTCGTGTATTTGACTTCCCAGCTATCATGTGAGCACAGAGTCCTTTTTGGCGTACCTTGCAACCCGATGTTTCACACTGCCAATCAGCCAAACAGAAAAACACTTTTACGCATGACTCCACAGCTCGCGTAGTTTCGGGTATCGTCCTTCCGCGTCGGTCTCATGCGGTTATGTGAACTTTATAAAGCAAAATTTATTGATCATTATAAAAATTTTATTTAATTACTAACTCAATATTTGACAACATAAATAAAGGGCCGACCACCCTAAAGCAATGACCCCAAATTATCTGAAAGTGTTTCTGCCAATCGTTTCCGGCGTTTTTATCCCCGACAGGCACGTTGTAAGTGATATGGGACAGCCTTATATATATTTCTGATTTCGAAGGTAATTTAAATAACTATGTGTTCCTCACACATATAACTTCTCAAACATGTAGAAGTCTGTTATTGACTCTTTTATGTGGTGAACATTACTTTTATGTGTCTGTGGGCTGGACAAAAACAAAGTACACAGGGGCGCGCTGCAGAACTATGACGATTACGCACGCAAACCACCAGAAAGTGTCCAATTAAGTAGCTGACATGTCGAGTAGGACGTGAAATACTGCTTCGTTTTACTTAACAAAAAAAGAATCTTGGAGGACGCTCAAGCTTCGCCTTTAAAAGTGGAACGCGATAGCGTTAACGGGCCTCGTTTGCATCGCAATCTCATTTGCCGCGCAAGCGTGCCTCGCGTGGCCTAGTCAGCGTCTAACTCGATACCGAAAGGTCGTGGGTTCAAATCCCGCCTAAAATTCTTAATAATTACTTTAAAAAGTGAAATCATTTGAGACATACCGCGACCTTTAATTCGCATTACATGTCAAGTTTTAATCACTCTCATTCCACGCGTGATGTCACATTTCACGTGAGCCTTGTGGGTTTTTTGAAATTCTTGCGATGGAGGGCATGTAGCTCTGACGTCATGACCCTATTGACCAATCAGGATTTTCCAGTCACGCCACCGACATCGGCTTTTCTGCGACATTAGCTCCTTAACGCTATCGCGTTGAAATCATCAATTAGCAAGGGTGATGCTCATTTGCAAATTATATTGACCGGCATCTTGTCAAGAACAAACCCTCAACAGCCAGGCTATGCCAGCCTTATCCTGTATAAGAAAATGTTCGCTTGGGCAAGCGCTATTTTGGGCCAGATTCGATCTGAGTGCGAAGGTGCGTATGGATTAGAGTGAGCAATGGCGATTACTTCCTGCTGCATGATTAGTCGCATGCATGCGGTGCTGAGTGTAAACAATGTTTGGTTAGAACAACAAGCATTTTGATTTGCCACTTTGTGTTTCTATAAAAATAGACTGAAAAGAATTATCCTAAACTTTTTGACATTTTGAAAATTTCATTGCTTTTAGCTCAGTTGTGTCGTCATCATATACATATATATTGTGAAGCGTATCTCGTAAACCATATTTCATGATATATATGGTCAGGAGGTGATGTAATTAATTCCTTAGTTCAGGGACACAATCATGATTTCACTTTTAATACTGCGACACAAAGTTGTACCAATCAAGGGTATTTTAGGCGACCTACCACACTTCGCGACAACATTTTATACCATGTAAATAGATCAGCTTGAACTTTAGAATTTTACTTTAACGTGAAGAAAGGACAAGAAATTACAGTATAGTTCAAACTTTCAAGCTGATCTATTTACAGGTATGTACCAACAAGCTCAGCTCTTGACTGTTGTACTTAAACATTTGGATTCAGGTAAAATATATGTGACTTGTAAACAAAGGGATGTTGAGTCGTATAAACACGACGTTATGTACGTTAATGTAGATTTGGTTCTACTCTTGCGTCAACATTAAATAACTGAATTTCATATTTTCGGTACCTAAAAACAAAAGTAAATTGCACGGACGATCGAAGAAACTATGTAGTTTATCGTTTTACGGCGTAAATAGTGTATAGTGCCAGAACAACGCGGAAAATATATTCTCAATTTAGCGGTTCAAACCGGTTCGAACCGGTTCGAACCGGTTTGAACCGTTATTTTTTGCTCCCCGGAACTGAACCGGAACCAAACCGAAAGCCGTGAACCCGAACCGGAACCGAACCTATGAAACTTTCGGTTCGACACTCAGGTTTACGTTCATAATACGGGGGAATGAAAGTGTAAAGGCTTTGTGTTTACGCAGTTAAATGGACTGCGATATAGTAGTAGTTTTAATTTGTGATTTCAAGTGTGTCTGTAACTAATGCGTTAGTCCCTCGCAAGCAGCAATAAGCGACAGCAGCGTGAGTGTCGTGGGCCATATCATCCACTCGTGTGGCCTCGATGACGTAGGCGGCTTTCGCGCACCAACGCCCAGCTTACGGCACACCCATTTTCGGACCTCGTCCCAACACCCATCTTGATCTCATTTATGCTTCATGTGACATGTAAAGACTAGTGCGTTAAAATGGTGCGCTACGAGCCTTCTTCTCAAACCACTTCCTCATACCGTTAAATAGGAACGAAAGAAAAAGTTACTTCGAAGTTAAACTTGGGTCTCTGGAATATGAACATAACATTACTTAATGACAAATAGTTCACTGATGCAGTCGCTGGTTTGCTACGTGATTTGGGCAAAATGGACAGCTAATTCAGTGAGGCATGGGAGGCTTTATATCGCTGCCAATGTATGGCATAGATTAAGGGGCGAGTAACATTCCATTTCTGCAAAGAGCTCTTGAAACTAAACTGAAGCATAACCTTAACGCCCTTCACCGATTAACGACTCAAAATCCTGGAACAAGCATCGGGCATTATTTTGAATATTATAACCAAGCTAGATACAACTTTATCGGGTAATATTCAGGGGACAGTGCTGCATTCGAAGTCCTAGAAATGTCTTTTGGGAGAACAGCCAACCAAGGAAGCCTGGTCCGCAGAGAAGAAATATGCTCCGTCGAGAGAAATTCCTTAAATGGAATACAACAGGGACCCACAACTGCGACAAAGGAATTCGGGAAGCCTTTGTGGAGTATATCGACCAGCATCTTCGTGAAAGGCCCGGCCCTAAAATGTTTTTCTAAATTCCATGACTTTCTGTCTCTCATGCATCAACTAGCGAGAACATGAAAACGTGGCTAGATGGCGGCATAATCATAGGAGACATTGAGCTCGTTAGTTATAGCTTAGCACTACAGAACACGGCGGGACCTCACGGTCTCTGCGCCGAATTGTATTAATATTTTAAGCAAACGATTAACCCTTTGCAGCTTTCTGTCATTCGGGAACCCTACGGCATGCAGGGAATGCCACGCTTTTTGCAGAAGCCTACACCATCTTGGTGCCAATATCGGAAGACCACGTTGAAAGATACCAGTGTTGCGGAATGGGCACCCCCATTCCATTCCAATGCCATTCCGGGTAATTAGAATTTCGATAATTCAATTCCTTTCAACTCCTAGGAATGAGGACACTGGGCCCATTCCCACTCCTGGAATGGCTGAATCGTTCCATTCCATTCCTCTAATTCCTAAACGTACAAAAAAGCACTTGACAGCTACATTGTGTTGCAACTTGCAGGGTTTGGCAGAAATACTCAAAAATGTATTTGTAAATACAAATACTGGGACAGATGAAAATAGTAGCTAAAGTACTGATACTCAATTATAGTCTGTAAAAATGCATCGCGATACGTATCGGAAATACATTTTAAAAAACTGCAAGAAGTGTTTGGAAATACAATCACAGGAATACATTTTAAGGAGGGCAGAAAGTACAGATACTGATAATGCAATACATTTTTTCCAATTTCTTTGAGACGCCAACTGAGATGAGGCTTTAAGTATGAAGTGGAAGTCTTTATCCCAAAATTACTATCCCGTAGGCTTGGCGCTTCGCCTTGAAGGTAGTGGTTCCGGACGTAAAGGTGTCTTCAATGGGTTCAAAAAAACGTTCCATCAAGGATTGACCGCGGTCCCTTCCCTGGCATCCTGTCTCTCTGACGAGTGATGCGAAAAGACTTCGACCTCTAAATACATTCCACCATAACAACACCACTCCCCTGTCCAATAAGGGTTCCCCTGTCAACACTGATCACATGACGTCACGGTGGAATGAACTATACTTCGTTTCAGCTTAGGTCCGAGCACGGCCGATGTTATGAGCCGAAGGGCCAATCAAACATCGAAAGAGGCACAACGTCATGGTGTGCTCTCTGCAGTTGATAGAGCTAGCCGGTATTCGCCGTCTCTCTGTGCGTGCTCCTCCGTCGGCTAGTCCTATCAAGCCCAGAGAGCACGCCATGACAATGCGCATTTTGTGCTGTTTGATTGGCCCTTCGGCTCATAACATCGTCCGCGCTCGGACATAAAGTGAAACGAAGTATAGTATTATTATATCTGTAGGTGTTGCCTTGAACATGAAACTTTACCCACCTCTCACGCTGCTGTACGAAAGGAAAATACGTAATTTTGTTTTAGGTGCACCTCGCTGAAGATCATGCAGGCAGTGTCATTTGGAATTTTCGAGAATAGTGGACCACCTGAAGCAATCCTGGAGCACATTTTTATCTTCTTTTACGGTTTAATAAATCAATACGGTGGCATCCCTTTGTGACGGTCCTTCCTGCCGATCCTCCGCCTCCAACGCATGAATGACAGTCCTCAAGTTTAACCTAGCATCATCCAAACAGAGACCTCGTGCGTTGCGACCTGAGATGGCCGGCACTGGTGCCAGCTCTCCGAGAAACAGCGCGCTCGAGACGAGTCGCAGGCGTACCAAATCTGGGTCAGCACAGCGGAGGCCAAGTCTGGCCTCCATCTTGGTTATCGGATCACCAGAGCAGCGGGTCACGTTCACGTCGACTGACGACGTACCCTTGAGCAGTCCAATATTACAGGCGCCGACGCATTCGGATATGTGTTGAATTTCACTGCGTCAGTCATCCTACTATTTCAAGTCAACCACCGCCGGACTCGTGTTGCAACGCACTGTGACTCAGCTACTCGGCCACAGGCCAAACAACACTTCCTTTGATTTCCTGTTTCTTAAGGCTCTAACTAACTAGCAACGGGCATTGGATGCCAGTAAACAATGACTCATGAAATCCCTACCTAGGGACATGTGGTTGAAGATGCTCCGACTCAACTCCTGGCACGCTGCCTGTTTCGAGTCCCGACTACGCAACATTTCTCAGAAGATAAAAATAATATGAAAAATCGGAAAGAACCTTGTTTTAGCATAGTAACAATGCACCAACATCTCCTTGGCCCTAATGCCCTCAGAAATTAAAAAACAGCAAAAAAAAAGGCGTTCGGATTTGTATTTGGTTCTTCAGAGGGGGGGGGGGGGGTATTTCTCAAGAAATGTAACGAAATACATTTTTTTTCTGATTGTATCGCGATAAAAAGAAATATTAGACATGTATTTGATACAGGAATAGAGATACTGGTGAAAACGTGTATTGCGATACAGAAATACAGATACGAAATGTATTGCTGAAATACGATACAGCCCAACCCTGTTGTTTTGCGGCATAAGCAGCTGAAAGCTGACATTATCAAACGCATAGACAATTGTTAAAAAATGCTAAATGGCTCAAAAAAGCACTGATTTTACTAAGCTCACGGTGATGGATTGCCTGGGGTGACTCGTAGCGTCCGCAGTAGTCCATCGCAAGGTGAAATAAAGTATGCAGAGACTAAAGTCAAAGGAAATGAGCGGGAATCCGATAGCTTGCTTGTAACCCTAACCCACTTGAATGTAAAACTTATAACACAGAAAACAAACATCGGAACGAATACCAAGTAAAAAAGAAACTTACACCTAAAAAAAAAAAAAGACAGGCGTCGGAGCAAAGCGCAAGAGGAGAAGAGAGAAGTGAATCTCGCTTTGTTTTAATGCCGAAGCAAACCCAGATTTCGCACTTCAAAGAAGTGCGCGCGAATGAAACTGGAAGGCAGCAGGGTTGGCCACCTGCTAAACAACGCTCCTCGAACTATAAGAAAACAATAACCGATCATCTTTCGGTGCCGCGCAAGTCAACGAGTTATCGGAGCTCTGCGAGTTATGAGTCGCCCCCCGCTCCCAGATCTCAATCTTGGCAAGCGCGTGCTTTCTCCACGCCCTCGCAAAAAAAAAGAAAAAATTACACCATCTTCCCGATGGGAACCATGGGGTGATGCGGAGCATCGTGTTGGTTCCGAGGAAAGAGTCAGTTGCGTGCTGACGTCGAGAGATGGCGCCACCGACTGCCCTAGCGTTACCCGCTACGCGAGCCTTCGTCGCGGCTCGCGGCAGAGAAACTTGGAACGCTCGCCGCTCGCCGTTTATTTTTTTTTCACACTTGAAGGAGAGGAGACTAGAGGAGGAGAGTTGCGCGTGCGCGCGCGGTGTGAGGAGAAGCGAACGCACGCGCAGTGCACGCAGCTGGTAGAGAGAGAGAGCGGAGAGAGTTACCCGTAGCTGTTTGAGAGAGGGAAGGAGGAGAGTTGCGCGTGCGTAGTTCGAGTGCCGACTACAACGCCGACGCCGCGGGACATAGACCCGAGCAAGAGATGCTCCGCATCTAAAAAAAAGGACTTGGGTTGCCAAAGGCATGGAAGCGCTTTTTAGACGAGGACCAAAGAAAGAAAGACAAGACAGACACGAGCGCTGTTTGTTTCTTGTTTCGCTCTCGTGTAACACCAGTGAAGCCCGTCGACAGTCGACAGCGCTTCCGTGAAAGGCGCCACCGCCCCCCCTCCCCTTCCCCCTTTGCTGTTTGCTTTGACGCTTGTTTTTTGTATTCATTTTCTTTTTTAAAAACTTACTCGCTGACTGGCTCGGTATAGCTGATCGTAACCCTCCCCCCCCCCCCCCCCTAGAAAAAAAATAAAAATAAATAATATTAAAAAGTATAAAAAAAATATAAAGAACCGTGCCCATTCCATTCCCATTCCATTCCTGGCCAAAGGCATCTAATTCCATTCCCATTCCATTTCCCTCAACGTTGCCGCCATTTCATTCCCATTCCATTGCGGGGTCGCGAAAATGCGGAATGATTCCGGAATCATTGCAACTCCGGAGTGGCAACTCCGCAACACTGAAAGATACAGTGTCACGGGCTACCTACCTATTTTGCTGAGCAGTCTAGAATAATAAATATTTACAGAAGTACTAGCGTCGACATCAGAGTGTCACACATAACCTCAATGGCGATCAACAAGCCTGAGTTATACAGGGGAGGTCTATACAAGCACACATGTTGCGAGGTGCATTTTACAAACAGTGGTATGTTGCCACGTGGCCATAATTAAACTCGATTTCGAAGAAGCGTTCGATACATATCGTCATAACGTCCCTAAAGAAATATTATCGGATGTGAAAGTGAGGACCCCATTTTGAAGGGCATTACAACGGCCCAATGTTTCTGAAACACTCAGTTCGAAAACTGGTCCTTGAGACTCGGACCACTCGCGTCCACCGGGACCGAACCGGATACGATAACAGCACCACCCTTTTGCTACGAGTAAAAGCATGAAAGTTGATTTGTATAGCTACTGCAAAATGGCACTGCGAGATGGTGCACCGGCCCTTGCGCGACTCAACTTGAACCAAAGCAGTTGTGCATTTCCCGGAGTGGCCGCTGCGGGAAATATGGCGGCGTTGAGATGGCCTTTAGTTCGGTTCTCGAGTACGGATCGGAGCCACTTTTTCAAAGCAGGCTCTGCGGCAGTTTTCCAACTGAGTTGTTCTAGTAACGTTGAAAGGGCCTATAACGGCTGTGGTACCAGACGAGTCATGAATGTTAGTTTAATAAGATGCATAAAATGTCAAACATCAGCGTTACACTGCTGTCCCCTATCGTCACTATCGTTTGCACTGTATTTAGAACCGTTTTGTTTGAAAGTCTCTGCCTGCGAACGGATTCAGAGCTACACGCTAAACGCGGCCGATGTAAAAATGCCGTCATATGCCGATGACGTTGCGGTATTTGTTTGTGACAAAAAAAGTATAGCGGAAGCTGCGAAAGTCACAAACGAGTGTTGTGAATCCACTTGAGCCGCAGTCAACTAGGACAAATGTCGTGGGATCTGGCCCAGATTTTGGGCCTAAGAATTTTTCTCTTTTGCGGGCATTAGCTGAACTAGCACACAGACTACCTATATCGGAGTGCCGTTTCAAAATCACAAAAAAGTACACTCTATTGAACACAGGTTTTGAAATATTTACAAATGAAGATACCAAGTGGGCTAATCGCGATTTAGCCATTTTGCTCTTTCGTGAAAGCGTGTCACGGCTTTCTCGCAGTGGAGCTGTGGTATGTTTGCAGGCCATTTGCATGTCAGAGTACCAACATCCAAAAGGTTCACAGGGTCTTTGCTACTCTTATCTGAAGGCGAGACAGGGAAAGGGTGATCAGAGACAACCTCTTCCGCCGTGTCAAGTTTGGGTGATTTGGACTCCGACACATGTTTGTAATGGTGAATTCCGCGCGCAGACTTTGAGCCTTTGGTAGATCCGGCCCAGGTTAGTCATGTTTCACTCGCAGATTTGTGGTCGCGCCAGCTCCGTGGAGCGCTTTAGACCGCGCCGCGGCATCGGCAGATTTTCCCGGAACTCGATTTCAGCGCGCCAATGAGCATGCGCGTCGCGGGCTGAGCCTCCCCCGGTCGGGCAGTGCGTGCGGTGCGTGCATTGCGTCTCGTACGCGGCTGCCTCGCAGTGTTCAGGGAGTAGAGAGGGGTGTGTTGATTCAGTTGGGCCGAATATACCCAGTTCGAATTTAACCTCAACTGTCGGCTACAAGCTCCCGCACGGATCAACAGCGCGGCGCCATCGAGCCCTTGAGACTTAGTCCCACCATCCTCAGCCTCGAGGCCTTCTATGGAACATCGGATTCCCGTTCCCTGCCGAACGACCGCAGCTTGGAGTCCAAATGTATAAATCGGCACATCGGGAACCCAGAGTGAACGCAGGGGGAGGGGGGGCGGAAGGAGCTATACAACGAGGCTTTCTCTTTCTTGCGATGGAAGAGAAGACCTCTGTGCTGCCTCAAGTTTGCAGTCGTTGTCTTGCAGCCTGAGCAGGCGATGAGCGATCCCGTCGTTCCCTGCTGACAGGTAATGTGTCCCCAGCAGGGCTTCACGCCGTGTTTCTTGAATGCCGTAATTCTTTTTGGATGTCTCCCCGTACTCGACACGCCCGCATCTCTAATTCTTCGGTGCGCAACTGTCCCTCCCCTCCCTTCCTTCGCAAGCAAGAGAAGGCCTCGTTGTTTAGGTACCCCTTCCCCTCTGCTCTCTACGAAGTCCCTATGCGCCGAAGTATACTTTTGAGCTCGAAGCTGCGGTAGTTCAGCAGAAAACTGGAACGCGATCTTCCATAGAAGTCCACGAGGCTAAGGTGACGAGATCATGTCTCAATGACTCGGTGGTGCCGCGCTGCTGATACGTGCGTGCACTTGTGGCCGACCGTAGGGGTTGAATGTCAGCCGGGTCTACTCGGCCGGCTGAATCATCACACTCGCCCCCTTAGAATTAAATATTTTCTGAAAATTTAGTTTCACCACGTCCGGTTCTTCACGCAATGTGGTGCGCAGCACCACATGTGTTCGAATAAGTATTTCAAAGTGCTGCATGCATTCGGCAAAACGAGTCTGTAAACAACACTACAGCTACAAAAAACAACACACACCTAAACGTTTCACGTTCCGGTACCCGCACACCAAGGCCCAAGGAGTACGCATGCAAAAGCTCCCTATATAAGACAAAAATAAATGGGCTCGTATAAAAAAAAACGAAACTCTTTTAGATTAGTCATCTTCCCCTGTACTGAGTCCAGCTCTACTCCTGATGGTGTATCGGCATGGCGGAAGGAGTTAGAGTGAAGAACACACCGTGTCTGTGTCTGAGGCTGACACACGACCTACAACCGTGTCCACGTTTATAGCGAGCCCCGCGTCCGTGTTAGCATCAATATAGGCATCAATGAGCGAGGATAACGCCTCGACGTCCGTGGACCCGTCTTCTCTCGTAATTTCAGCGGATCGCGAGAAGCGGTCGTCTTCATCACACAATGCGGAAAAGACCCCCCGGCACGAAGTTAGAGAACCCCGGAACCTCGTTCGGTCGGCGCTCTGTCCCAGGCTGATAATCTCTCCACTCAACGTCCGCAATCCTTTCCCCATGCCCCATGACGCCGCACGGCGGCTCAATGTCGTGCTCGGCGCTTCAAGGCGGTTCGCGCGGACGATTTTGGTGTACCCCCAGTGGTCTCCTTGGTTCTAAATGCAACTGTAGAAAGACGCTTTGTCACCCGGTAGGTTCTTTTCCACTTTGAACTGTGCTTCTTCGCCAACCCATTGCACACTTTGAAGGTAGACCCTGCCGTCGATTTGAAAAGTGGGCTCATTCGAGTGCTTGTCGTAGTACCGCTTCTGTCTTACGAGGAATCTCTTAGCGTGTCCCGGGCTAATACATTCCAAGTGGAATCTATTAGCGCCGGTGCAACAGTTAGAAAAGGTAGGTTCACTGGTTTCCGGGGAGTTTATCTGTTTTCGTTTGAAGTTTTGTTTTTGTTTTGGTCGGTACGTGGCATGTGATTGCTTTTATTGCTTTTACCTTTTATTTCTTGTTTGGAAGGGAGACAGGTTTTGTGTAGTTGCCTATGATTTTGCGGGTGTTTGGTGCCTGGGTTGTGCTGCAGTTGTTGCGTGCACCTGGTTTTCTTGCAATGCTTCTGAGTCGCGTGTTCTTTGGCAGCTGTTGTGTTTGTTGCTGTCTCTGTCGAACAGTTCCTGTACAGCTGTAACGGGCGGAGAGGTCTCGTCAGGCAGAACTGTCCTTTTCATCTTCCGCTTTGGCTGCCATAGCCTGCAAAATCAATAAATCAATAAAGAAGGAAAGACTATCATCAGCAGTTTTTCTGAATCCCAGTATTCTACGAGAACACTGCGCAGGGTAGCCGCAAATTCCAGTCTCGTTGATCCCGAGAAACGTAGTGCTACGGAAGACCAGGTACTGTTTGATTCAATTTCTCTACAGCCAAGTTACAAGCGGGGTAATAGGGCGCATTCTGCTGTTTTGTAAATCCCCAGGAGCTGGTGCACATCTTTAATAAGACGTGATACAAAGTTGCTACCTTATCCGTTAAGAGCTGCTCGAATACGCCGTGTCTGAGCACTATCTTTTCCAGAAGAGCACGTGCGACCGTGTCGGCGTTTTGATCAGTAAGTGCGACCATTTCTGCGTAATCGTTAGGTGATTCAGAAAGACCAGAATGAATTTGTTTCCACTGGTAGTAGTGGGCAGAGGACCCATGATATCTATAGCGGTTCTTTCGAAAGGTAAGGGCACCTCGGAGAACACCTGTTGCGTACCCGGCGTCCGATATTTAAGAATTTCGCGCTCTTGGCGAGATGTGCGCTTGGCACTATACGTTAAAACGTCTTGTCCCATGCAAGGCCAGGGGTAGTAGCTCTCGAATTTTTGGATGCTTTCGCCTATCCGAAATTCCCCGAGTACGCCTGTCATGAAATGGTCGCAAGGGAGTGGGAACCCAAGTATTCGGCACGAAAACAGTTTCCCACACCGCAAGAGCCTGACGCCCCTTCCGTCGTAGGCCGGCTGCGCTTGTACGGTGTTCCCTCCCTATCCAAGCCGAAAGACGTTTCGTGGGTGGGGCGTGTTCCGTTCTCTAGTTCCTCGATTATTGCCTGGAGACCCGGACCCTTCCGTTGGTCTTCATGAACTTTGTCTAGGTCGACCGTAATACTCGGACTTGTCTACTCAGCCCGGCTGAATCATCACAGGGTGAAAATTCTTGAAGTTCTGACATCTGCAATTCCGATAGAAACAATGCAGAAAAAAAATCTAAGGAAAGAAGCAGACGCAAGGTTTGGCGGGTTTATTTCGCTACAAGTAATTGTTTACCTTTCTAAATTGTATGTGATCGCTCTTTTCTTGTGCAGCAAAGTCAGCGCAAACTATGCAGCTACCGTTAAAGTGATAGCTTAATACCTCTATGAGTTTATTAATGTCTTACTTGCAATCTGCGCTTCTCCTTTGGCGGTTACTGATCGTGCCCAACCTTTCCGGGGCGGCCAATTGTGTGGGAAAGTGATGAACGCGGACCTATTCCTCTATGATGTGTGTATGTACGGGTGACTTGTCTCTCAGCTGGAGATGAGCAATTTTGCTGTAGATGAGCAATCTCTTCGTGACACAGACTGCGTGGTTTGGATAATGCGCTCGAGCCCTGTCACGTGTTCCTTCTGCTGGTGGACAGTCGCATAGTGATTGGTCGTTGGAAATTATTTTCAGTTCGTCGAGTTTGAGGTCAGGTAGGTTCAAGCAGAGGTCATTTTGAACAACGGGCCTTCTCCGCGGATCGCTCCGAAAATGCGTCTGTATCACCCGCTCGTCGATTTTGAGCGGAGCCACAAAGAGGTTGTCACCCTCCCTCGAGGATTTCGGGAACCGATCCGGATCTACCAGTGTAATTCACTCTTAAACAATTAGTTTCAAATTTCTTACTTACGCGGGATCAGAAGCACTCTTTTAGCGTACTGTTATAGGGATCAGACAGGCAACTTCTCTGTCCGCTATGTTAGAAAGGAGCAATCTCTGAAAACTTCTAAGTTCGGGGTTTTGGCAGAAGTGAAAGCGGCTGCATAGTTTCTACAAGTAAGATTTTTTCGGAGTTGCCGTGGTATTGTCACGAAAAAGAAGCTGCCCTGAGATTTCGAGGAGATTCTGTTTCCTGCACACTTTTTTCCCACAGTCATAGCCTCCGCTAGAGATAATATGTGCAGTGTCGCGTCAAAAAAATGCGTGTCCCACCTGTGGTCAAGGCTTCTTGCTTTAAGCTGCAAAGCGATACCTTGCCGGTTAGTCTGGGGTTCCGCGGGGTGCCCTTTGCATCAGATCATCCAGAAAGACTTGGCTTCACGTGGTGGGCGACCTCGAGAGACAGGCGAACTTTACGACGCGATGTTCGGAGCGCGCGTTTTCTGCCGAGACAATCGGAACCTGTGTTTCGGGCCGGGAGAACGGGGTGGTTCTGGCTGGCACTGTTTACACCGGTGTAGGTTTTCCCGCCTGCGTGTTAGGGGGCTCGGTAGAATGGCAACCTCAGACCGCGTCTGGCGGAATGAATGACCGGGTAGCCCGGTCGGCGCTATCCTCCACACCGAGGTCGGCTCTCTGACTCGCCTTGTGTATTAGGGATATAAATTTCTTGCATTCGAGCCCGCCGGACCTTTGGCCGTGAGATATACGCAGATCGCGGGGTCTCATGCGGGAATGTAAGCAATCGCCCCACGGTGAGGATGTTAGCCGATCGTATGTGGCCTTTCAGCCAGCGATGAACGCCTGTCTGGCGACGTGTCGAGGACTCGCCGTTCCACCAAAAGGGGATGGGCCAACGAGAGATATTTAGTGGAAATGCAGCAGACGCTTTCAGTTTTTACCGGAGCTCAGAACTAACGTTCCGGAATAGAGCCCGGTCGAAAAACTCTGAGCGACAATGTCCCCGTAATCGAAACGTAATTTTCCGAGCCAAAGAACTCCCCAGCTTGGATAAGCTAACACCTGAACACCTCCTTTCCAACCCCGTACAGGGCAACTTACCCTTTGAAGTACGATTTCGCTTATGTATTTTTATTCGCTACGAAAGTAATAAATTGTTTATTGAAAAGTAACTTCCAGGATTACCTAATCTAGTCGTAGGCTGTCAAGGAAAGCTGCTTCATCTCCGACAAGAGTCCCCCCCCCCCCCCCCCCAGCTTCCCACAGCGAAGTTCGTCACCCCTTCCGGACCTGGCTACCCGGACGGCTTAAGGTGACCCAGCGAATACGCACTATTCCTTTACAGCAGAAAAAATTGGACACGTTTTAATTTATTGTTCAAAAATTCATATTGAATTGGTGTTGATGTCACGTGACGTCAAGTTTCCCGCTAAATCTAGCAGAAAAACAGAAGTTTCCCTCTATATTTAGCGGGTAATTGAATTGCTGATGAGGTTATGTAATAGGGAATTGAATTGATGTTGATGGCATGTGACGTACATTTTCCCGCTAAAACTAGCGGTGGAACTGAATTTGTCCGCTAAATCTAGCGGTGAAACTGAATTTTCCCGCTAAATTTCGTGGGGATATCAATTGGTGTCGAGGTCATGTGACGTTAATGTATCAGCTACACTTAGCGCACTCACGTCGACCCCGACACCGCGAAACCCGGAAACGGGCGCCTTACAGCTGCGCTCTAAAAACAGTAGCCAGGCGTTGCATTGTTTTCTGTTTCCCCAGCAGCATTTAAGAAAGCAACGTGAACATACATATTATTCGTAATGATAATGCAAACAAAACAAATATATTTATAGTATTATGACGGCAATAATCCCCTCATCTCCTCACCTATATCTTACTTGATATGTTCGTCTTGGCTATATTAATTTTACATATATTCATTTGTAACTGCACACTAACAAATATTTGATTTGCGCTAGTTGGTTTGACTTAGCTTAACACATTTTGGGAAATATTAAACCCACAAATTTCTTGTCTAACTAAAGACTTATACTAAATTCAGTCAAACTACCTAAAATTGGGTATTGAACATCCGAACACGTAGCTTCTGCATTTTCTTCTGGAGGACGGCACTAGCCACCTGTGTACACAGCGAGTGTTATATGGGAATACATCTGCGTTATGACCAAGTAAGTTCTTGTATGGGAAAAAAACATAGATATAGTGATTTAGAGTCAGCATAAATTCATTCAATTGACGTCACTCTGGAGCGAGCTGTATTTGTTCATCTAACGATAAAAAAACGTAGCCCCTTTTTTAAATTATTATTTTATTATTATCTGAAGTAATGTGATGTTGGTACATAAAGCAGCGGGAATAAATCAAACCTAAGCACGTTCGGGCGGAAGAGGCGCCATGTATTTGCAAACATTAATCGCAATCCCAACTAAAAGAACATTACAGTCGCACGGGAGACTTAATTGCTAAAATTTTGACATTTATCTACTTGAATTAAAATGCATGCTATTGTCGGCGCTTGTATTATAATTTGAAAATGTTAACTAGAAAATGTTTTTACAGCTACGATTCCACGCCTGCGAGGGCATTCATGCCATAAGGGTTCATTGAGACAGTCTCTTGCTTCCTCTCTCTTTGCCCACCTTAGAAAAGGCACGTATGACTAAACCATTTGGTTTTCTCTCTGTGAAATATTTTAATGCTGCGCAATGGGATCTTCTGTAAAAATTGAAAAACTCTGAAATTTTAGTTGCAGATTTTACTCCTCCCATGAATTTAGTGATAATTCTGACTATGAACCATATATAACGAAGGAAACGATTTTCCCTTTTAAACATTTCCCAGGCAAACATCTGTCCCGATCTCTGGAAACTTGACGAAGTTCAGCGAAGGGTATGAAAACAAGTTTTGACTGTCGCGTTCTAAGAAGGCTTTGAATAGTTAGACATTCTATTGGTGGAGAGAACACTCTTATTTTATTTATTTATTTATTTCACCTTTAGGCTACGGAGGCATTACAGAGGGGAGTGGGAAATAAAAAAAAAAAGTGTGGCAGATTAGGAACGACATCAAAATATATTCAATCAATACGGAACTGGTAGTTAACTATAGTAGTACAAAAAAGAATGTATTCAATAATTTACGTTAGTGATGCAGTTAAGCGATTCCTATCATTGGAAGTTCTAGGAATGATTGATGCACAAAATGAATGAGAGTGGCAAAATGAGCCAGCGGCTTTGTGACAAGAATCATTTCGTGGGGCATGAAACGGTGGTGGGATTATGAGCTGCATTGAGTTGAGGAATATAACGATACGTCATATAGAAATACAATACTCAGAAATTTATCAAAAGGACAAGGTTAGCGCATTTGAGGAAAACAAAAAAAAAATATCATCATTTAGTCCTCTCGGCAAGCCAGGTTCTGTTGACAAGCAACGCACACTACTACGCGCTTATGTCAGCAAGCGCTAACGTAAGTGAGAATATTCATATATAAAAACTTTCAAATATTGCCACATTAAATATATAACGACCCATTACACGGTGAACTAAGATATAAAAAAAATATATTTTAGGATTTTTAAAAATAAGGAAACATTTCCGTGATGAGTTTGCTTCGTGATTATTTGCCTATTTCAATGCAACACGCGCACTTCTTCATATTTGTGTCACGGTTTTCAAGAAGATAAAAAAGGCCTCGTGAGACTTCATCCGGCGTCTTCAAAATTATTGTGTCATATAATGTTTGGAGCAAAATATTTAAACAAATTGATATAGCATTCGCATCATATTTAAATTGTTCCGTTTTCGGTTTCATATTCGAGATTTTTACAGCCTTCGATACATTGATTTTACTGAAGATTGCGGTAGTGTCTGTCAACGGGCCTGTGTTGATCAATTGAATTGCGAATAGTTATGAAAATGTAAGTTATGCAATATCAAAGGATGTTAGGATTCTCGCCATAAAGTACAAGGGTAATTGATGACATGGCAAACAGAGTGGGAATTATGAAAACGTCAGGGTTTTTCACGTAGCGATGATTGAAAGATTAACAAGTATTTATCCATAAGGTCTGCCATGTAGTACAGAGCCGTGTAAGGCTATATAATTCAGCGTTTTTTTTTTTTTTTGTTTTATTTACGTAATATATTTGAAGTTTTACGAATGTTTTCTATTCGAGAAAAGTTAAAAAATTAATGGAACCAATGCTATAGAACGTTGAGGTATAACGTCAGCACCATAACGTGCGATATTTATTTTTACGGCTAAAAATGTCACTTTAAAAAATTGGGTTTCGTTGTTAAACTGCCTATCTCAAGAGTTTTTTATTGTGTGTGTGTGTGTGGGGGGGGGGGGGGGGGGGGGCGGAGTAAATAATTTAGAATAAAAATCGGCAGTTGGGAAATTATTTGGCCTGTGATTTTTGTGAGAACATAATTTGTACTAAAAAATCTAAATATCAAGTTCAGATAAATGTGCAACATATTATACCTATGAACGAATGTTATCGTTTTTATTTTACTGATTTCTACCCGAATCATAAAAGTTTTAAATGCGATATCAATGAACAACCGTTCACTAATACTGTATACTTTTCTAAAATCAAACTCGAAGAAAACGTAATAATTTTAACTGTCCTAAAAATGGAAACCACATAAAAACCAAGAGGTGTAACGATACGGCACAGGATATGAAAATAAACAAATTGTTTATTTATGGGTGTTTTCGAAAAGGATAACGGGTTTTAAAAATGGTTTTATATTTCTCAGAACGTCAAAATTCACGGTCAATATGAAATTATGAATGTGGCAACAATAATAACGACTCGATTCTGGAAGAAAGAGACAGTATGTTTGCAAACCGAATGACCTTTGTGGTTCCGCCAGTGTAGGTGTAGAGCTGAATAACAGAGCCAACGAGAATTTTTAGAAACTTGAAATTAGCGGAATGATTTGTATGAAATATAATATTTACAAAGGTTCTTCAGTAGTCCCGAAAAAAAGACGGAATATTTGGAACGTGTTTGAGTTAGCTGATAGTATTCATTATTGCAGTTTTATTTAACTATAGACATCTATACAAGTGCGTTTTAAAAATTGAAAAAAAAAATGACCATCAACCTTTGGAAATTCGGAGCTTCATATATCTACATTCACAATTGGAGCAGCATCTGATTAACTTTCACGTAATACTAATAATGGCTAACATGTGTATTATTTAATGAAAACTACATATGCATGAATTGAACCTGTCTCAAGTTAACTCCTTCAAGCTAGCTTACTTAAAGTAAACTCATTCAAGTCTTATCACACAATTAATGTTAATAAGGCTCAGGTAGCACGGCAGAGAAACGTCCAATTTGGGCAAACGTGTGGCAAACCTAATGGCCTAACTTGGGCTCAGTTTGTTTTTTGCTTCATGGCGCTTCTCAGTGCCAAAGTACATTGCCTAACTATAGCTCTAGTTGGGCGATCCTCGGGCATGACAAAGTTTCGCTTTTCTCTGTTTCGCCACAGGAGTGCCCAAGTGAGCGCCACCCTTAAGACATAACTGCCAAAGTAAACATAATTTGTGTATTCCGGACGGGCCGAAGATTGATTTTGTTCTGGTCGGCTATCAAAGTGCCAAAGTAGGCCCCACACTTGAGCCATAACTGCCAAAGTAAAACCTAATTTGGGGAATCCGGACGTGCCAAAGTTTAGCGTTTCTCTGGTACGCCACAGAAGTGCAAAATAAGGTGCCACACTTAATTGTTAACTGACAAATTAAACCTCATTTGGGGATTCCGGACTTTTGGACTTGTGGCGTTTCTTTGTTCCGCCACAGGTGTGTCAGAATAAGTTATATACTTGAGCACTAATGGCCAAAGTAATATCTAATTTAGGGGATTCGGGACGTTCTAAAGTTTGGCTTCTCTCTAGTCCGCAGCAGGAGTGCCAAATTAAGTAACATACTTGAGCCATAACTGCCAAATTAAAACTTGATTTTTGGGATTTCGGACGCATCAAAGTTTGGCTTTTCTCTGGTCCACCACTGGAGCGCCAAAGAAAGTGCCATACTTGAGCGATGACTTCTAAAGTAAATACTAATTTGGGGGTTGGGGTCATTCCAAACTTCGGCTTTTACCAAAAAATCCCCCCGAGGCCTGACGATGCTCATTTTTCTTGTGTGTCACAAAAGTGCTCTTTCACGCGCTCCCGAACAAAATTAAATTAAGCAATCATTCGAAACACGATGGTCAGATGTCATCATCTCTGTTCCCAAGCAGCACCGCGATACCTGGCAGTGTCGTGCCAGTACCGCCAAAAATCGGTCCAATATCGGCCGAATGTCCAGTCTTGCACCACCGCTCGATATCAGGCAGGTTTGGCGTACCGTTGTTACGCCAAATATTAACGGAAAAATAAAATGTTTTTGATCGCTCCCAGAAGTTTATTAAACCACTGTCAATGCGCACAGCTTATTCTCGACACATTTCCAAAAGTTATAATTTCTGTAAAACGAAACGCAAGTTATTAAATATCATTAACCCTGTTTTTATGACGAGCCAAGCTCATAAATAAAACACAAATGACCGACGGGATTCAGATGAAGTAGGCATAGTGCCTGAAGTACACTTGCAGTGAACTTACTAATGAAAAGGTGATACCATGCAATCCGCGATAGATATATAATCCGGCTAGTGCAACGCACAGCAACACAAGCACAAGGGCGAGGAATGAGGAGGTCACTTATATTTAAGAGAAGTTTCGCTGTCACCGAAGAGCAGTTTCTTATCGAAGCGCTTCCAACAAACACAGCACAGCAATTCCATGGACCCCGGCGAAAGAAAATGGCCATTACCGAAAAGTTGGCACGAATGTATTCCGGATGTTTATGACGAAAAATCACGCATTCGATCGCACAACACCTACAGAACACTGAAGAGCTAATTTCGGAAACCGCACCAACGTGGCCCCCTACCCGTCTCTATAACTTGGCAAGCGGCGAAGGCTAGGGCCTTAGTGATCATATCAGTGCGTCAGAGTAACAAATTGTCCTACAAGCGTCTTTGTCCTACGCGTGCAACAGAGAGATGTCACGCGTTTTGCGCCACCCCTCAGATTTGTTTAAAGCGGCCGTCGCGCTAGCTCGCAGCCACACGAAGACAAAACAGCAGGTGGGGAGGCTTCACATAAGGCGAGGTCCAAGGGAGTTGGATAATGCAGCTAAGTTCCCTATGTATATTTATTTATTTATTTATTTATTTATTTTGAATACCCTCAGGGCCCATGGGGCATTACAGAGGGGGTGGGTACATGGACGAAATACATAAACACTGGTACAATATGCAGTAAAAAAAAACATTAAACAAGTGCAGGATTAGAAAAATATTCGGTTATGGCGGATTTAAATGATGACGAATCTTCAATGGAGGCAATGGAAGCGGGAAGCCGGTTCCACTCTGAGCTGGTTTTGGGGATGAAAGAATTAAAAAAAACATATTTGTGCTGCAGTTAGGAATGGCAACTTTGAACTGGTGATCCATGCAAGATGAGAAGTATGAAGGCTGCGAAATAAGTTCCTGTTTCAATGATGGGTTATAAAAGAAAATTTTATGGAAGAGAGACAGACGCGAAATTTTTCTTCGAATTAATAAATCAGGAAGGCCAAGATTAGATTTCATTGATGAAACGCTTGCAAGACGAAAACAGTTAGATAAAATAAAGCGCGCTGATCGATTCTGGACAGATTCAATTGCATCAATGAGAGTGCGTTAAACCGGGTCCCATATACTTGATGCGTACTTTAACTTTGGGCGGATGAGTGTCTGATATAAAAGTAACTTGAGAGAGGAGGGGACTTGGGCAAAATTACGACGCAAGTAGCCGAGGGTGCGATTCGCATTGTTAATGGCGTAGTGTACGTGGGTATGCCATGAGAGGTTATTAGTTATGTGAACTCCTAAGTACTTGTATGATGTGACATGCTCTAATAAGGTACCATTAATTTTGTAGTCACAGGTTTGAGGGGCATTAGAAAGGCGTGAGATAGTCATGCTTTTGCATTTGCTTATGTTTAAGGACATCAGCCATTTTTTGCACCAGTTAGAAATGTTGTCAAGGTCAAATTGAAGGAGATAATGATTAGATTGGTTGATTATTTCGCGGTAAAGAACACAGTCGTCAGCAAACAACTTTATGGAAGAGTTAATGCAGTCGGGAAGATAATTAATATATATTAAAATTAACAAGGGACGCAAAACAGAACCTTGAGGGACGCCAAATTTTACGACAGAAAAAGATGAGTCACAGTTGTTCGCAGTTACAAAATTGGGTGCGGTTTGTTAAAAAGCATTCAAGCCATTTTAGGATATTAGGGTCAATATTTAGGGTGCTGATTTTAAGAAGTAATAAATGATGGGGTACCTTATCAAAAGCTTTTGCGAAGTCGAGGAAAATACAGTCAAATAATGATCCATGATCGAGGCCTGAGGTTATGTTATGGGCAAAACAGAGTAGTTGCGTTTCACACGTAGTAATGTTTACGAAAACCGTGCGGAAATGGGCTGAAAAATGAGCTCGATTCGAGAAATGACACCATGTTTGAATATATTACATGCTCTAGGAGTTTACAAGGAATGCTCGTTAGTGAAATGGGTCTGTAATTAAGAGGAGACTGTGCGTTACCAGATTTATGCAGAGGAACTACCTTCCCCACCTTCCAATCATGCGGTATTAGAGAGCACTGAATAGACTGCCAAACATATAGACGAATAAACCTCAGTGTTTCTTAAGAACTTCGAATTAATTCCATCAGCGCCACAAGTAGAGGAAAGTTTCGAATTCTGAATTAAATGCATAATTCCCACGGAATCAATAACAATTGGGTCCATTGGAAAAAAAATGGCGAGAAGATACTTGGGGCACAGTACTAGAAGAAGGGTCAGATAATGAATTCGAAAATACGTCATTTAACACTGAGCAATAGTCTTCGGTACGGATAACCTGAAAATTCAAATCTACAAGAGATATAACGTTGTTTTGTGTAGGTTTTATAATCTTCCAAAACTGAGCAGGATTGCAGGAAAGGATTGAGGGGAGGGTATTGTTAAGGAAATGTGCTTCGCCTCTTTGATAGCGGTGCGATAAGCGCGCAGACTGTCTTGATATGCGCTCCAACGAATAGGATTGTCTGTGCGTTTCGCTTGACGAAAGAGTTTTTTTTTTTTTTGTTGAGCA
This sequence comes from Ixodes persulcatus, assembly GCA_013358835.2. Lineage (NCBI taxonomy): Eukaryota > Metazoa > Arthropoda > Arachnida > Ixodida > Ixodidae > Ixodes > Ixodes persulcatus. The sequence goes on along the minus strand of JABSTQ010009326.1, from coordinate 441,888 downwards.
ACCTTTTTAGGGCTGTGGTGAACCAAGGTGAACGTTGTTTATCGGAGATGATACGAAGTGGTATATATTTGTGAATTAACGACATGACTTTTTCTCTGAATAAATTCCAATTACATTCTACCGTGCGTTCAAAAAAACCAGGCATATATTCATCAATGAATAGTTCAAGCTCGGTATTAATTTGTGAATAATCTCCTTTTTTGTAGTCCCTAATTGTTTTGACCTTAGCACCTTGACGAGAAATGTGCCCGGTTATGAAAAAGTGCATGAAGCAGTGGTCACTTAAGCCAGGGAAATATGAAAGTGAGTGAACAAGATCTGGTGCTGTAGTTAGAATGAGGTCAAGTATGTTAGCTGATGTAGGACCTGATCTGGTAGGTGGATTCACAAGCTGTGTTAAATTAAAGTCTAAACACAAGTTTACAAAAGATAAGCCTTCGGCTGACGTTCCACTGACGGCGGGGCAGGACCCTAACCAATTTATTTTCGGAAAATTAAAATCGCCCAAAAGAAATAAAGGTGAAAAGGGAAACTTCAAGACCAGGCTACTTAGGACATCATGTAATTGTTCACAGAAAGCCGATGTTTTGCTTGGAGGTCGATAGCACGCACAGAATATTGCATTTTGGTGATTCAGCTGAACAGAAACACAAACAAACTCAAGAGGGGAGCTAAGTACGACCATATTAGATACGAGATCACGAGCTACCGCAATAAGAACACCGCCCCCAGATTTAACATCACGATCATAGCGATAAATAGCGTAATCTTTTTCGCAGTCAAGACGTTCGGCATTATCTATTTTCGCAGACAGCCAAGTTTCCGTCAAGACAACAATGTCAGCTGAGCAGTCATCAAGAATAGACGATAAAGCATCTCGTTTATTAACTATACTCCTAACATTTGAGAATAGAATTGGCAGGTCCCGATGTACAGGCTTAGAGTGCGTGTTCTTTTTTAATATAAAGGGGCGTAATCATCACCAGCTGAAAACGTAGACGGATTCGAGATATGAGCTCTGGCTGAATCACTGTTTGATTCCAGTTCACATACTGAGTCAGTAGCCAGTGAGTATACATAGCATTTCTTGTTTATGAACAGCTTGTTATAACGTATGGTAAACTGATGACCGCTCTCTTTTCCAAAATCAAACAGTTTTTTACGCACGGTTCTTGTCGCCCTACAGAAGTCTTCGTTCACCGATACTCCAGTTTCTTTAAGTTTCTTCTTTGATGCCAAAATGATATCACGGAACTTAAACGACGAAAACTTGACAATAATAGGTCTGCATTTCCCAGGGACAAATCTGCCTAGTCTGTGGGCGCGCGATATACGGTCGTCCGTACATTGCAAGGTCAAATTGAGCGCTGTGTTCAGAATGTCACAAACATTTTCTTCTGACTGTGCCCGAGTCTCAGCACCATTGTCAGCAATACCATGACAAATTAGGTTCTCTCTGCGTGAACGATCTTCGAAGTCATCGAGCCGTTGGCTCAAAACTGTTACTTGCGGATTATGACCTTCAGTTATTTGGCCTACGGACGGACGAACACTTTCTTCGACAGCGGATAGCCTGTTGTCTATGTCGGCAATCTGTTGCTCAAGTGAAAGTTGGGTCTCTTTGAGTTCGTTGAGGGAAGCCATAACTTGTTCATATTTTGCATCCACTTTATTATGCAGGGATCTGATTAAAGAAAGCAGCTCATTGTACTGTTTGGAGGCCCAGGGTTTAGTTCTATGTCGCCAGACATAAACAACAGCTTCATCACATTAACATACTCGCAAAACAAAGAAAACAAGACTTGTGGGCATGGAAATAACAGCAGGCAAACATTGTTTCATTTTTTACGGTAGAGAGAAGTTGAACCCACCTGCACCAAAAAAAACGGAACGGTGCATGATACGTCTGCATCGTCGCTGTATTTCCATGCCCACTGAAGGAACGCAGGGGTCGCCAGCGGCTTATAAAGAGTGCTGGTGACGCGTCAGTCGATCCCGATGGTGGCGCCGTGATGAAGGTTTGGTAGTCATCCTCGAAAAGAGGTGTTGGTGCCGGGCAGCGAAGCAGATCCATTGCCGCGGGCGTATGGTCACTGTTGTCCCTGACTTGCGGTTGTTGAAGCGGGGATAGCTGCAGAGTCACGGTGTCAGCGGGTTGCCCGTTCCACGTGACCAGGACAGACAGAATCTGCACCAAAAAACGTAACGGTGTATGATACGTCTGCATCGTCGCTGTATTTCCATGCCCACTGAAGGAACGCAGGGGTCGCCAGCGGCTTATAAAGAGTGCTGGTGACGCGTCAGTCGATCCCGATGGTGGCGCCGTGATGAGGGTTCGGTAGTCATCCTCGAAAAGAGGTGTTGGTGCCGGGCAGCGAAGCAGATTCATTGCCGCGGGCGTATGGTCACTGTTGTCCCTGACTTGCGGTTGTTGAAGCGGGGATAGCTGCAGAGTCACGGTGTCAGCGGGTTGCCCGTTCCACGTGACCAGGACAGACAGAATCTGCACCAAAAAACGGAACGGTGTATGATACGTCTGCATCGGCGCTGTATTTCCATGACCACTCACTTAAAGGAATGGAAGGAGAAAGATAGTGTTTCGTAGCCAAGGCATATCCTTTACTTGAAGAATGCAGGACTCTCCCCGAGAATACATGGGTGGTTTCATCTAAAATCGTACAAGAAATAAACGATGTCCTAAAAAAAATTCCGGAAAAGCAAATTACGGTGGAAATTGTGTTACTATGACAAAATGGCAAATTAGAACTAGGGAAATGTTTTTTTTATTCTTGAGTTTTGGGCTTTGAAAGTGCCAAAGAAACGCCTTGCCATTTTGCAGTTTCCAGGAGTGACGCCATTTGAAGTCTGGAAACTTTTAGATTCTTTTTTCCCAACAATTATATCTTTGTTTACTGCTTGAAGACTTTGTAAAGAAGGCTTCAAGTTCTCTAGAAGCTTGTATTTTATATAATTTATATTGAAAAACATTCTTGAATACCGCACCTTTGACAATTATAGGCCAAGTTTGAATCGGTCTAGATTTCGATGCACAATTATTTAAGAGATAAGAAACATATCAAATGAAAGCTTGTCTATAAGCCAAGTTAAAAATTATAATATTGTTATTTTAGTTATAGTTTATATGGAAGAAATAACAATGTACACTTGAGAAAAAATGCTAAAAATACGAAATTCAACGGTATTTGAGAGAATACGTAGTTTATATGAAAAGCTTTTTATGTTTTATTATGTATGCAATAAAATTTCTTGGATATATGGATTTGCCATATTAAGCAGTGCGCTTGAAAAAGTGATATTTTTACCTCAATTCAAAGATGAAAAGATATGGGTCCTTGACAATTTTGTTTACCTGACTATTATATATATATATATTCTTGTAACGTGACCAAAGTATTTATGATATACATCATATAATATTTAATAAACATTAAGCATGACTGGTATTTTAAAACAAAAAAAAAATGTTCACCCACATGTCCAGTTCACTTATAAATTCTTAAAGGGACACTGACACCCCCCAAATTTTATTCTTAATTTTTTTTTTTGCCAGGCGATTCATTATGGTGTCAGAAGACAACCCAATCAATATTTTGCTACAGCGTCAAGCATATGTTTAATAAAGTAAAAAAAACGCAACTGCTCGAAACCGAAATCGAAACTGCACTGGGTAGGAAGACGAAATATAGAGCAGGAGAGAGGTGGCGGAAGTCACATGGGCATGATACCCCCCCCCCCCTCCCCCCCCCCCCCAGCAAACAATGCATTTGCAGTTTTTAGACGCCACAAAAAAATGGGTATCCTATTTCTTTTCTATTTTTATATTGTGTGCGTGCCTTCAATGACCCACGACTTTGATTAAATTTGGTGTTCGAGTCGAAACCTTAGAAAACGGCCCGTGACCACGGAAAAGAGAGTGAGCGCTACTCAAACCGGCCAGTTCACCATCGGCGGTTTTAGGGTGGGAAGAGACCAAATTTTGAGCCGCAAATTGTGTTCTGTGTAGTGGGGCTCTCATATGTCATGTACAAATAAAAACCTTGGCGAGCATAAATACCCTATCAGTGTCCCTTTAAGATTCACAACTGCTCCCAAAACAAACTTATTGAAATGTCTTCTTAATTTAGCAAGGAAAATAAATAAGTTTGGCAAACCTCTATGTCAGGCAATGGAGGGGCGAGATAAATTATTTTCAGAAACCTAGCAGGCCGAGTGGAAAGTTAGATTTTTTTATGCGGCCGTATTTGCACGTAGACTGGCGTGTCTCATTTAAAACCTATTGACTTTTTTATTTTAGGCAATAGCAAGCATCTAAATACAGAAAATGCATAACAATACATATCATTTTTGTATTATAAGCTCACAGTACCATTCATAGTGATAAAGAAAAAATGATTTTAAGTGAGGTTAATCTAGATCTTGAAGATTCGCTTCTTTATTTTTGATCACAACCTTGAAAGACTCGTTTCTATATTTAGCCTTCATCCACAAGTGGCAGGACTGAGTGTTTTTCACAAGACTAATAAGTTATATTATTTTTTTACTTTGACACGGTATTGGGCGAGGCATGCCGCTTCACTTTTGAGGAGTTCAATTCCAGGCGCTTTCGAAACCACTACTGGAGGAAAATCGTCAGCACTTGCTATGTTTTCCAGTTCTGACCACGTGAGGTTGTACAAGAAGGCGTGTTGCTTGAGGGCTTTCCCCACGGCATTACACGCACTTCTGCCGTATCCCGTTGATTAGAAAATCAATTTGGTCACCTCTTGTCTCTTCACCATCTCGTGCAGTTCAAAACTATTTCTGAAATTTCTAGCCTCCAGGTTGGAGATGTGGACAAGTTTTGTAAATCTCGGAATGTTTTCTCCCAGCGACTCTTCAACTGTGCGCAGAGCTAACAGTGCGTATGCAGTATTGTAGACGATGTCGTCGCTGAATACTGCAAAGCTGTATATTTTGCGCCCCGTTCTAGCGACACGGGTTAAAATAGACACGGTTTTGGGTCTTCAAAAAAAAAAAACACATTCTACCGCTCGTGGAAGAAGGTCGCCCCAGTTGTTCGCAAAATCAAAATGCAATACGATGGTACGAGCCTTTAGACGCGACATTTCAAAGCTTAGAGCAAGCCGCTGAACATTGCGGAATAATTAATGAGGAAAGTACTTTGTTACGCACTTTCCGAGCTCATGGCGAAATGCGTTACTTCCCATTTGTTTCTTTAGCAGTTCGCTAGATTCCTACAAAAAGCAACTTCTCGTCCTTGAAGAGCAAAAAACTTGCGAATGTCATGAATTCACAAAACGTACCGGAAGCACTGTGTAACATCGGTTCCGCTTAATTAGTGGGAGTTGTATTTCCCGTGTGCAACGCTATAAATAACTCAGCTGTTTGTTGTATTTCCGTAGTAAAAAGGTGATTTCCGCACTAGAGGGGAGATTTCCGCCGTAAGTGGAGATTTCCGCAGTGAAAGAGAGATTTCCGTAGTAAAGTGGAGCGTTTTGTGTTCTCTTTTCTCTTCATCGCTGACTGTGCGCTGTTTTTATTATGCTGTATTTCCAACTATTTTCGCAGGCAGATTTATCATCACATTCTTTTGCAGAGTTGCCCTGACAGAGCTGTTAAAATGGTCTTTCTCCCGATTGCTACCATATTGCTGGTGATGCTATGTTTGTACACGTAAGCAAAATATATTTTCTATCTTTACCCGTTTATTTTCTCTGCATGATGTAGTTGTAGGATAGAACACTTTCGGCGCTTGTTATTTTTGCAACAAACCTTTATAAAGGGGCAAAAAAGCAAGAAAAGGGAACGCGTTGATATTTGATGTGATGAGGATGAAGACGAGAAAATCTGAGATCACTTACATTAATAACGTTCATGGAATCTTCACCACCGTAAGAGTACCCGTTTCCTTTGTATGCTTTATCTTTATGTTTATATTAAAATTTTCTAAAGACTTTTCTTCACGATGTAATCTTCGAGTGAAACATATATTAGTGCTGAAACCTGGAATTGAAGCTTTAGGCGAACCTTTCATGAACGCCACCCTTGGAGAGAGGAGATCGAAGGATGGACCGCTACACCAAGAAACGCAGGTTGTTTCACTCACAAGTGGCGCGTCTGCCTAACGAATGTCGCGAATGACTCGGCCAACAGCTAACATTAGAAGATTCAAAAGTTCTACTTGAACGTTTGTCAAAACTAAACGCCGTCAACGACGAGATAAAGCTTTTAGTTCCTACAAATGACAGTGAGGCTGGGGTTTCCTGATACATCTGAGTACAACGACCAAAAACGACTTGTCTCTCAACATTAAAACCAAGGAGTAGGGCCAGGTCATGTCACCAACGAGCCCAGCGATCGCCAGTGAGATCAGCTCCACTGAAATGATGACGGGAGTTCGAATAAAACTACCTAAACTGGAGTTAAGGAAGTTCAACGGCTCCGTCACTAAATTTTAAAAATTCTGGGAGAAATTCAAACAAGGTTTGCACCAGAAAAACAAATTTACAGAAGTTGACAAATTTAACTACCTGAAAGCATCCCTGACCCGATATGCAGCTGCAGTGATGGCCGGACTACCATCGGCCTCATGATGCCACAAAAACGCAGTAAGTTCTTTATCGAAAAACGCAAAGAACAAAATCAAGACGAAGAACAAGAGAAGACAAGAATACACTATAAACTATCAACTCCACAGTGGTCGCGTTTCAAGGAACAGGAAACCTTTTCTTACAAAAGAAAAGAATATGTATAGGTTCGTGTGTTGCACCTGTATTATGTTTAACTTTTCTCTCTAAAAGCTGCCGAGACACTGCTTGGAGCCTATCAACCAGTCAGGCGTAAAGTATCTTTAGATGTGTTGATTACTACCTCGTACTCATTGGTGATTTGCCTGACAAAGGAGATACGCAACTAATTAACGACATTCGTTCCACATTCGTAGAACAAGCCCAAACTCTGTAGTTAACGCACGAGGTACCAACTAATCGTACTCTACAATTGTTAGTCCTGAAACTTGTCTTCATCAACATTTATTCATGATGAATGCACAAAGACAAGAACCAAAAACAGAATTTTACAATAGACTCGAATAACGGCAAACGGATTAAAAGAGGAATAGCAAAAAGCTGTCTGAGCGCAGCCCTCTTAAAATCTTGTGAACACAGAGCAGAGAGAAGACTTGAAGCACATGTGGAATGGATTAAGGAGTTTGGATACCCCAATTTCTATTCTGCATGATGTCGTAGAATTATTGATGACGAATAACGGAAGACGGGAAGGAAGAGTTGACAAGAATCGCAGGCCACCCGCTATACCTAATGTCCACAAAATATCTCACAACTTGAAAAGTGTAGAAAACAAGTTGGATAGTCATGTAGCCCTGCGCAAGACCAGCTTAAAACGCTTTGCCCTAAACCAACTCCGAGAAGGAATCAGCTGACCAATGTACGGTACAACCTGTGGCGTAGTAACGGGGGGGGGGGGGGGGGGTTGAGGGAGCCCTGGGCCCCTGGTACCAGGCGTCCTACTCACGGGGGGAGGGGGGGGGTACCACCCCTGGCGGTATCCATGCCCCCCCCCCCCCCCCCCCCTCCTCCGCACTTTACTAATTTCGATCTCGGGGTGTGAATTGGCTGGGGGGAGGAAGGGCACGAATGACCCAAGATCCATGGCGTACCGACGCCACTGTGTACAACATGGAAAAAAGAATGGCAACTGCAGCGTAGATATCATATACGAGATACCATTTATATCTGGGAGTATCTACGTGGGCCAAACTGGCAGGTATGTTAAAATCACAATGCGAGAGCGAGACCTTTAAGTCGACACTGGCTTCACACATCGCGAAACAAGTGAGAGACTGCGAATGGGTGTAGCATGATTGCCCGCATGCATAATCCTTTTCACAAAAGCACCGCGTCATTAGCCCCACGTTTAAAAACCCCTCGTTCAATTACCCGTCTCGTACTCCCCGCGTGCCCGAAATCCCGTCCTCAATGTCCCCGTCCTCCCTTTTCGACCTTAAACCAGCACAGCTCCATGTCTTAACGTAATCTATGGAGCTACTACACAGACTTCTTTTAAGTGAAAAGAACAAGTAAATAGATTCCATGTAACGTCCCTCGCAGTCAGTATTTTATGTCAGTAATTTTATGCGCTGCGAGCGTTCGGTTTGCCGTGTTGCACACCGCAGAAGTTGTAGTTCAAAGAAACCATTAAAGGGGCCCACCAACAGTATTTGAGCGTCTACTTTTTTTGCGGTTTTTCCACGCTAGTGGTCCCGGAAACCCAGTGGACAACGAAAGAGTTTAAAAATATTACCGCATCATATTTTAATTTGACAACTCGGAAACACCTCCTCCGACGGTGGCGCCGCGAGGTGCCGAATGCGCGCGCATAACGGCGCTCCCTTTCACTATACGTCACATTCACTGGGTTTCGTGATTGGCGAGAGCCGTCCCAGAAATTTTGAAGCGGAACAAAGTATAGCACACGTTAACCGTCATTATTTCTCTAAAAGTAGTTTTTATAGAGCTAATAAAGTTGCAAATTAAAGTTCAAAAAGGGCGAAAACAACGCCTCGTCGCTCATGCGCGCCTCCCAGCGGCTGAGTACCTCCTACTCGCCGAGGTGGCTCCGGTGGCGGAGTTGCGGGAGACGAGGCTTCCGCTGGCTTCCGCGGCTGTCGAAGCGGACTCGTCGCGGCGCTTGCGTGGTGTGCCCTCGTACGGCGCGACGCCCAGCTCCGCACTCCTTTTTAAGAATTCGGCGCTCAAAATCCGATAAGCCCGGTAAATTCATCGATGATGGCAACCCGATTCCAAAGCTACGATGGTTGCAGCGAGGCCTAATGGCCGACCGGGCCGACGGGCTATCAACCAAACTCGCGTCCAATTGGCCAACCGCTTTGCTCCAATCGCTAAACTGTTTCATTTTACGTCATGAAGCGCAATGTTTTGCTTATTTAAAGTTGTTTTCTGCAATATTTACTTTGCTAATAACTCACAAAATATTGCGAATTTCTGTAATATTTTTTTCCTCGGTGTTCCTGCTTTCATGGAGCTCCGTTTCAGCGCGAACTTCAAACCAGTCAAAAATTGTTGGTGGGCCCCTTTAAGTAGAAAGAACCGTCAGTATCTAAAAGTGGCGACACCTGCAAGCTTTTTATAAGGGTAACACGAACGGCCGAAAATGTTAGAATGACGTTCAAGTCGCCAATTCCCTAAATATGCATCACCAGCAATGCGCTCCGCTGTCATGGAGAATTCAATCGCAGAATTAGACTCCATCTATCTAGATGTATACATATACGTTTTTAGAAAGACGTAAGAAGAATGGAATTGGTGTTATCGTCCGTGATAAGTATGGCGACGTGAGCAGCAGGTTAACAGTTTTATCAATCCCCCTTCACAGTTGACACTGTTGAGAAAAGCTTTGTTTCAATGCTTATTGATAAAAGTCGTCACTTCAAATGTCTTGCCACGTCACTGATATAAATTGCTTGCTTTCACTTCTAACGTCGCAAGACGTAAAAAGTGAAATATCATATAAAAATTATTAGAGCTGAAGCCTCCCGAACTCTTGTCTACATTAGACGAAACCTAAAATCCGCTCCATTTTATTTAAAGAAACTGGTATATAAACTTCCGTAAGGTCTAAACTGGAGAACGTGGCATCGGTCTAGAACCGTCATCAAATCTACGTTATTAACAACCTCGAATCAGTTCAGGACTAGCTACATGATTCGTCCTATCTGACTACAACAGCATATCCAGCGTCTCCGCCCTAAAAAAAGCCAGCTAAATATATCATTGCCAATTCTCCGCAAAATTGTTCGCCTTTCAGTTCTTCAGAAGATTCATTACTGTCATCATACGCTTCGCAACTCACTACTACATCCTGGCATCAGATCATCTGCCCGACTCATCAATTCCCAGGAAATCGCCGGGGAATCGCTGAATTGCTAAAGATATTTAACAACTTTCCCCAGAAGATTGTTGGCTGGAACAATCTGCCCCAAACCACGGTTTCACTAGAAAGCTCCGATGTCTTTCGCTCAGCCCTGTCAGATAATTTTCTTTAAATAAGAATGTGAAATCTCACTTATGCGTACACTGTATGTGTAGTGCAGTGCACTACACAAACCTACGCCGAACAACATCGAGTAGTACGGCATAATGCACAAAAAGATTGGACACATGTCTTGTTATTATCTATGGGTACTTTGGAAGGACAGCCATCGTCCGCTCGGTATATTCAGGCGTAGGTGGAAGCGTAAATATATTTAGGATCTTCGTTTAACGATAGAGTATATGTTTGAAAGATGAGACAGAGGAGTAAACGATTACTCCCTAGGACAAAACCTGCTACCCAGTCAGCTCTGGAAAATAAGAAGAGTGGTGCAAGTTTTCTCCCATTGAGAAGGCAAGATGAGATCATGCTAGTAAAAACTTTCCGGATGAAGCACCGTCAAGAAGGCCATGCACCTTCTTCACCGGTTACAATGACGCAATAAACAGACGATGCACTTTAAGGGGGTGAGGGAGTGGGTTACTACAGAACTCTATGAAAGGGTAAAGAAGAAGAAAGCGTGAAAGCTCCAATATAGGACGAAGACAAAGGTGCGGAAATTTGAAATCCAGGGTCTTAGGAACATTCATGACGACTTCAGCACCTTTAACGTACCCATTTTTAATGTTTTTTGTTTATGTTTAGTATTAAACCTTCTAAAAATCATCTGCACGGTATGATCTTCGAACGCAACAGTTGTAGTGTTTAAAGTGGCAGGTGAAGTACAGCCATAGCAAAGGACCTCAAACACGTTCTATCCAACCCCCCCCCCCTTTTTGGTTTCAAATGTTTGCAGGGGTAAAGGTCATACTGCATCACATTTGCCTTTATTTATTACAACTGTAACGCTGAAGCACCTATATGATCAAAAATATTGTCGCGAATGAAGGCGACGAGAGAATCAACAGTGAACTGAAAAAAGTTGAACCGGAGAACTTGTGCCAACAAAATGACGAACGAGCGTCGAGACAGCAGAAAAGCGGGCGGCGATTTGACGGTGGTACAGGAAACGAGAGCGAGACTGGCTCGACTAGATCGCGGGCTGCTCCTTATCTAGTGTGCGTCGGCATCGCGAAAATTCGGCCCAGAAGGTTCGAACACCGAGCGTTCTGGGTGAGAATGAACAGGCAATTTCGAGAAAAACAAAACTAGGTCGAAATAATAAAAATTACGCTCAAGTAAAAATAGACAGTCATCTTGTAGAATACCGTGACCGGGCGTTGCTTTTTTGGCCCTGCGCGCGGCAATATGCTGACTACATTAAAATGCGCCGTTAAGCACGGCTTTTTCAATCCACGCACGCCGTATGGTTCTGATGTAAATTTTCGTTTAAAGAAATGGCACGACATATTGTTTTGTAAAAAAAAAAAAGAATCTAACGAAAACTTTGATACATATAAACGCTTAGAGCAAACAGATAGTTAGTTTCTGTTTCTAGACAGACTAGTTCAGAAACAAAAATCATATCGCACATTACCAAGTGTTCTCAAATTAAACCCAGTTTCATTAGCAATGTCAGGGGAAAAACAACTTTCTCTGCAGGCTGGTGTACAAAGTGCAGTGCTAAATAACTCTTGCAGCAAGGTTACAACAGTTAGGTTCCGGCCGAGAATGCCATGATCTTTCACTTCGCCATCATTACTGGAAAAAACGAAGTTAAGTTAAAAATAAATAACCTGATATATTTCTTCAGATAGCTATACTTAAAGGTTCCTGCTTAAAGGCTTAAAGGCTTCTGGCTGCACACAATATTTTAAATGGCATTATGAAGAGTACAGTTCCGCATAAGTGTTTTG